>JARGCV010000225.1:62500-217500 GCA_034064705.1 Bothrops alternatus | reverse complement strand
GTTAAAAGCAACACGTACCTTATATACTACATCAAGGCAACGAAGTATGAAAGAACAAACCAAACTTGACTTAAACCCCCATCTACTTGTTTTCCTAAGCTCTTTTCTCTTTATCCATCATTTCTCACTGAGTGGCAGGAAAGTGATGAGCTCCTCTTCAGTGCTTTGAATAGCAGCGCTGAAGAGGGACAAACCTCTTTTGATTGTTATCTTGCTTGATCAACAGTGATTGTTGCAGTCTTTTCAGATGCAGTGGCAAGGTTGACCAGCAAAGGAAAGCCCACAGCTACTTCACTGGATGTAAGCAGGTTGTTGTGGTGCTTCAAGTGAGGCTTGGATTGAAGTATCTTTTCAAGGCTTCATACAAGCCTAAAAACAACAAGTCTTGTAGGGTTTGGGTAGCTCTTGGGTCATCTACTGGGCAACCCTAGTTTACACATTCTTAATAACAAGCTAAACTCTTCCATTTACTGTTCAGAGCTTGGAAACCTAAATGTATTTGTGGCAGAAGGCTAGAAAAGGCTGAATTTGAATTTATTTATTTATTTCTGGAGTCAAGATGCTGGTTCCTGGACAATAGATAAGCTTCTGAAGGCCAAGGGAAGACCTCTTTCTTTGGGTTAACATCTTTCCCAGTCCCTTACATGGACTTTCCAACTCAGTCTGACTACATGAAGTCCTTCTTTCAGCCATCCCTGAATAAATAACCCAATCCCCATTTTTCTGCCCCAAGAGGTCCCTTTACCTGCATTGCTGACCACAGAAATTATCTGCATTGCTGACCACAAACATTCTTAAGCCTCATTGGAAAGAGTTAGAAGAAGCCTCTTCTTCAGGGAAAGAAACTTCTGGAAAATTTGAAGACTGATTTTGACACAATAATAATGAGAACCAATAAAAAACATGCCAAGAAGCTTTCCTTCTTTCAAGAAAGTCATATATATGCAAAGTGTGTGATCACTGCACATAAAACAAAGTAAATCTCTTTCCTTTAGTAAACAACAACAGTGTCTTCTTGCAAAATATCACCCAGATGGAAATCATCATCTGAGGATAGATAAGTGTGCCAGGCTAAATCTCTAATACACTATTCCATTGTTATAGATCTAAGATAATCAAAAAACATCCATTTTAAACAGTTAATATTTAATTCTGAGTGTGAATATTGATTAAATGGGAACTGTTTGGACTAAGAAACAAAACAATTAGGCACTTGAGAATAGTCTTAAAGATGCAAGTAAATATTTTCTCCTTTTCTTTCTTCATGCCATCATTGCCTAATAATTCTCTACTCACTATGAAAAACTCCCCATTAAATTACCTGGGACACCTCAGATTAAAACAAAACCCACTTCAGCAGTGCAGAAAATGTCAAGCAAAGGAAATCAGGAGTTCAGGCAATTCAAATGAGTATAGATTTATTGTATGCAAAAGCTCTCTACAAGAATCTGAACTACCAATAGTCAAAGTGAAGTGGCACTAAATAAGAGTCACCAGAATCCAAGATGGGTTGGACTTATATCTCTTGTGGGCATGGAGGGACTCAAGACTAATGACACACTTGACCCTTCCCTCAGGCTCAACCTGGTCATCTCTTACACAAAATCTGCCACTGGTACCAGGATATGCACTTTTTCACAGCCTTGCCTGTATCTATTGCACATCTGCCATGTGTCTATGGAGATTCTCAATCATGAAGGTCATGGCTGTGCCAAAGGTCCTTTTTAAAAGGCAACTGGACTTTGCTTTTCCTTGAAGACATTTTGGTTCTCATCCAAGAAGTTTGCCTTTTGAAAATGCACCTTTGGGACACATCTGCCATAATTTGTTTGACTCCTTATAAGCAGTCGTTCCACTATTCTACAACAGTATTGTACTGAAATGTGAAGAAACAAAATCAGAAGACCATAGAGACATTGTTGGTATGAAACCTGGATTCATCCAATTGCTCCGTCACTGAGAATAAGATACATTAGATCAGGGGTGTCAAACTCGCAATGTCACATAAAATGTCGCGACGTATCGCAACTTTTTCCCCATTGCCGGAGCTGGAGTGGGCGCGGTTTCGGCATGACGTACCCAGTCCACAGGCCAGCAGCCCCTGCATTAGATGTTCAGGTTGTTGTGGTTTTTAAGTCTTCTTTCCTCAATCTGAAGTTTTGTTGCTCCTGTAGAGAGCACAAACCTGTTTCAGCAGATTGAAAACAACACTCTATGAGCTTTCTTGGGGATTTTTTCCTAACTGTGCTGCCAAAGGTAAGCCTAAAGCCAGGAGCTGACATAAACTGTGCCTATCCTGAAAACCATATGTCAACTGTCATGTTGAACTGTGACTATCATACCATTGGCAGCACACCTTGCTGGCTATACTGCAGATCTTTAGTATAATGGTTAAAATGTTGGACTTTTGATCAATGTTCAAGTTCATTCACGGTAATTGACTGGGTTTTAATAAGAAAAATCACTCTCTGTCAGCCATAGGATTGTTGCTATAAGAAAGGGAATAATGTCTGGCATCTTCATTTGATCTGGAATAAAAAGAAAAACATATAAGTCAAAATAGAATTGGCAGACAAGTCAAAGCAACCCAAATACAGGACCATGGATAGTTCCAACTAAATCCATGTTTCCCCACCTTTTAGAATAAGAAGAAAATAATGTCTAGCTTAATACATCCTACTATCCTCTAATACGGTCTCTTCCCTTCTCTTCCTCTACTACTACTATGACTACTACTCATAGAGCAAATATTATATAGGCATTGGTACTACCGTTTACAGTACTAAAAATTACAGATCTGCACATTACAAATTTGATTTAGCTTGAAGAGTCAAGTGGGTTCAATTCAAATATGCAATTTGAAATGCCAAATTGGTTCAAAGATTTTATTTGGGAAAAAGTATGCATGTGCATGCAGAAGTGTCTATTTAAACTGTAAATGCATCTGAAGGCACCTGATTCAATTTTATGATCCAAACTGAGATTGCTATTTGATTTGAAGATCGAATTGCATCTGATTCAATCACCTTTGAGTCTTTATATTTTTTGTACATAATTTTTATTAAAAATTTTAAAAAAGAAGATAAACATGAATTCAAACCAATATAAAGTAAGGAAGGCAAAAAAGAAAGGAAATAAAGAAAAAATGCTTCCTGTATTCTTCGCAGCAGTTAAAAGTACAAATATATTTTAACCGCTTTCTCTAAAGTTGCTCTTCATTCTATAATCTACCCTGACTAATAATCAAAACCATAAATCATAAGTTCATTTTTTCATTTTTCTGCAAAAAAGTCGTAAGAGGCTTCCAGTAACCAATAAACATAGATAATATATTTTCTCTAATCAAAGAAGACAGTTATTCAGCAAAATTTGTAAACCTCATCAACCATTCTTTCATAGTGGATAATGTGAATATTTCCAACTCTGTGCATATAGAAATCTTTATGCAGTATTAATATAGAGAAATAATCTTTTATGACATTTTTCTAACTGTTTATCCATTAATTCTACAAGGAATCGTTCTGGATTTAATTAAATATTCATCTTTAAAATCTTTATTATCAAAGCATGTGTCTGAATTCATTTTTAAAGCTTTTTTTACATGTCTGTCGAGCATCATAAGAACTTTGTGTTGTTCACATATACAACATACATTTGAATTGCTTTTATATATTCCATAGTATTTGTCTGGCATCATGTTCTAATGTACTAATTTTATAAAAATTCTCTTTGAGACCAGGACACAATATAAATTTCAACCTTTTTAATCACATTTTTCCCCTCTGATCCATCTGTATGAATCTGTAAGTTCTTATTCCACTTTAACATGTATTCTATAATTTATTCTTCCTCTGTTTCAATTTTCAATAAAAGTTTTTACATTTTAGCAATTACATTGTTGTCATCAGTATACAGTTGTATTTCAAATTCTGACTTTTTCTGCTCCATATTGTAAATCTTTTTATCCATTGGCAACCACCTTTGAATCTTTACACACCTCTGCTAAAACTTTTACTTAACTGTCATTATAAATGGTACAGGTTTTAAAAGATTTTAAACAAAATAAAACACCACAAAAGCAAAAAGAAAAAAGAACTACTCCCTAAGCTTTTTATAATATTCTGAAGTCAACTACAACATTTTCCAATCAATTGTTCTTGGAGGCTGCCTGGTTTGGTCCCTGCAATTTTCTGAAGAAGATTTCAGAAGTGGATTTACCATTTCCTGTTTCTTAGGGCTGAGAGAAAGGGACTGGTCCAAGGTCACCCAGCTGGTTTTCTGTCTCAGGCAGGACTAGAACTCACACTCTCCCAGTTTCTAACCTTAACCACCACACCAAACTGGCACATTGATAAAGAGAATCTACAAGATAAGCAGTTCTACCTTGCCTGGAAGACTTTTCAGAACTTCTTAGGGCTCTCCAAAGCTGAGGATATGAATGTCCTAAGTCTGATTGCATGATCCTCTGGCCACAAGGGAATTGAATACAAGACCCATCAAATATTCTGAAAGATTTCCGACCTTTTGCCACTGCACCACAAAATCCAAGGTCTGGAAGGCATGACAACCATGATACCAAGGAAGGTACAATGGCTGCCAAAGGAAGCATTTATTCACACCAGCAACCCAAAACTCTGTAGAATTTGCTACCACAGAGATGTAGTTATCACGGCCAGCTCCAACAGCTTTTAAAGGAGATTAGGCAAACGTGTACAGGATAAGACTCTCAGTAGGTATTATTGTAATGGCTGTAAATTACTGCCAATAACAGAAGCAATGTGCCTCTCAGTGCTGGTTGCTGGGAAACAAAGAATGAGCAAGAAAGGATTTCACCCTTATGTCCTGCATGTGGGTATGCCATTCAGTTGGTCACTGTGGGAGGCAGGGTGATGGACTACAACAACCTTTAATCCAGAACCCCATTTCCAACCAGCGGAAATCTCATAAACAATGGGAGGAGGTTCCCCGTGATTAATTCTTGTGTTCTTTAATTAAATAAGACCTGGAAAGCTTTGGAAATATTTTCATGATGGCATGCCGATAAATTATCCTGCATTTTCCCTACTAGTTCTCATTCAATTTAACAGAAGAAAAATGCTTCTTAACTTTCAAAGGGCAAGAGAGGGAAGGAAATACTTTATTTAATTATTTATCAAATTTAGGTACTGTCCATCTCACTATCCAAGTGACTCTGGGTGGTTTACAGATAAAGATCACATAACTACATATAAAGTTACAATTAAAATAGATTTAAAACAGGATAAGGGACAAGGAAAAACAAAGGTGAAAAAGATAAGGTAAAAGGCAGAGGGAGCACCCTCAAAGCACTAACTGCCCCCAAGGTTGTAGGGTGCTCTTCAATCCCCATGCAAGTTGGCAGAGTCAGATCTTCATGCTCTTCCAGAAGGCCAGGAGATCAATGCGTGGAATGTTGAGTTTGTGAACATGATTAAACCTGGGTAAGAAACCTATGTGAATATCAGTTTGCCACCAAGCAGTCACCTCTCTTCCCATTGCAACAGAAGTACTTTCACCACTAAAGAGACTTGTTCTTCAGAAATTATTGGAGATATTCTCTTTCCTTTGGAGATATTCAGATTGTCTGCCCACAAATCCGATGGACAATTTTGAAAACCTTATGCTTTTAACATTACTCCATCCTATTGAAGGAACATTCTGAGAACTGAATTATGCAATGATATCGCTAAAGAACATGCTCCAAACATTTCCATGGCATCTTCTCAGATTTCTAATGTCCCCTGTCCATGAACATATGGGAATATTTTGGCACATCAGGGTAATATTGAAAGAAATCGTGGCAAACCAGCATAAATGAAATCACAAGAAACTAACCCTTTTGGTGTTGGGGAGACAAATTCTGATTTTTGAGATGGAACTAGCCTACCCTATGCCCTTTACACAATAAAGAAGACTTCATGGTGAGGACAGCCATGCACCTGGACCCTGATGGTCCATGATCCCATGGAAGACCCAAGAAATACTGGATGGACCCACATCAAGGAGGACATGAAATGCATGGGCATAACCCCTGCAAACACCCTGGACTTAACCAAATGGAGATGGTTTTGTCAACAAGGGGACCCTGCCATAGCACAAGAATAATGCTAGGAAGAAATAGAAGAAGAGTAGCCTATGCCAAAATGAATCCAAAGGTCTTCAAGAACTGCTGCGATTAATATGCGGGAAAGAGATTCTTACAGCATTTCACATTGCCTACAAAATAGCTCTTTATATTTCCATGCTGTAGTTTTATACCTATATAAAAGTTCTCAGTGTACAACTATTACCTCTCATACCATAAAAACTGAAAACAGTGCAGATGCACATTCGGGAGACTTTAAAAAATACATTTCAGAGAAAGCAATGGACAATAACGGGCCTTGGCACAATGTTAAACTACATGGAAAGAATATTAAAACCTACATCTTCAGAAAACCCTCTACTCACAGAAGTCTTGGCAGTGTCAGTCATGACATCCAAGTATCTTACAAGAGCCAACCATCATAGTAAGAAGCATATTGCTGTAGCACAATTAATTGCATTCAAATTATAGATACTGCCAGAGATAATTACAGGAAAAACACACCTATGCAAATTGCTGATGGCTTCCAACTGCAGCACTGAAATATTTTCTTCAGTATAAAAAGAAGAGCTGGATTCAAGCCATGTGTTTATCACTATGTGTTTAGCAATAGCAAATAGCCCTAGATTCAGTTAATTGTCTTCCTTTTATTGAGATTTCCCTGTCATAAATTTTCAAGGCCCAGGAAGCGTGGTGAAAGCTAAAAAAACATTCTACACAATGCCACAGCTTTTAGAATGAGATTTGCAGGAAATCTTTTTATTCCCATTTTAATTTAAGTGGGGAAATCTCCTTGCGCGTGTGGGAGAGAAAGGAAGAGGTTTTTCCTTAGTGAGTCTTCTCCTGCCTTCGTATCTTTTTATCCCGCGGTAACCTTTTCTGAATAGAGCAGAATTATCTACATTCTAACTTGCATAATTTCATTGCTAGTCAGCTGTCAGAAATTAGCTCCCCGTTCCCCACCCCACCCCACGTTCTTCTCCTTAAGTTCTCTTTGGATTTCCATGTTTGATGTATTGCTTAGCAACTCCAGGAGAAAAGATTTCACAAAAGGGAAAAAAAATGTCAAAATGTGCTGTTATTTAAATGGGAGGTAGAAACGTAAATGTGACAGATAAAGCTTTGACTGCTCACGCGCTGGCATAATCCACCATTAATAAAATGTCATTTTAATTGAGTGACTTGCTCTTCTCTCCCTTCCCCCCTCCCTCCCATCATCTTACATACAAAGAATAAGGAGTATGAGAAGAAGTGAAGCAATTCTTTTTGCAGAAATAGCTCCTGTACCGTATATGCAGCTTGGATTTATAAGCAGAATGTGGAAGCCCACCATAAATCTTCCCTCTATAGAGTCATAGTCTATGGTAGATAATTAGGTGAGAACGAAGTGGGGATGTTCCTTGGCTCTTCTGAAAAGAGGACATAGTATAAGAAGAAAAATGCAGAAGGGGCTGGTATTTTTCCGAAAATTTTGCAACACGTTTATTCATTAGGGAACCTTTCATGCTGTTTCAGGTATGCACAAGTTTCAGGAGTATCTATAAAAGAGAATATTTGTAGCTTGGGGTTGAAATTAAGGGGTCCTTGATGCTCTCTGAGCTTGGTTGTTTTCTTGCAGATGTTTCATTACCCAACAAGGTAACATTATCAATGCTAGAAGGAAACAAGGTTTGCAGAGTGGAGGGGGGAGGGAAGGAGGAACAGCAGAAGGAGGATTGTAGGGTCCTTGGTGGACTCTGAGCTTGGTTGTTTTCTTGAAGACATTTCATTACCCATTTAGGTAACATCATCAATGCTAGAAGGAGGAGGAGGAAGAGGAGGAGGAGTATTGTATGGTGTTGATGATATTAACTAGTTTGGGTAATGAAATGTCTGCAAGAAAACAACCAAATTCAGAGAGGTCATTATCTTAATAGTATATTCTTACTTATTTATTTTCAAATTCTGTGGCCACTCATCTCAGATTCATGATTCTGGGTAATAATATGTAAATGTTATACAAAAATATGGCAGGAGGAGTTGCTCTGGAAAAAGAACAATGCTCAACACATTCAAACAATCACTTTATGGGCTCATCCTCACATCCAGATCCTCAAGGTCAATGATAAATCCATGTCTTTAAGACTTTGCAAAAATGCAACAATACTGAGGCCAATCCCATCTCCAGAGCATGATGTTCTGAGTGGGGGTGGAGGTTCACAAGGCTATGTGCTCTTATGACGGGACCTAATAGGATAGGAAGACATAGTGCCTCTCAAATAATCTGTCCCATTGCCATGAAGAGCAATTCTGGCAAACTGTAAAGGTGAAACTGGCCTTGAATCAGATTTGGTTGTACCCTGATTTGAGATGCAGCCCTAAGCTCTGTCCCCTTTATTGGAAACAATTGTTTGATCTCCAACTCTTGTGTGTTGTTTCTGTGAATCCTATTTGTGTACGAAACCTTCAACTTCTGAACTCTGGACTACCTAACAATTTTGGCCTGGCTCATGGAATCTTGGACTGATTTTGAATTATTCTCCTGCATGCTCTATTTAAAAGTCAATCATTTAGGCCAGAGTCTGAGACTCTGTTTAGTTTGTACACTTTGACTCTTATTTTCTCTTGATCTTGAGTAAACTGAATTGCTATAGCAACTGGGCATAAGTCAGTAATAAAAGCAGAAACAGGGCAGTAACTCTGTAAGTCTTTTCCAGTTCTGATATTCTACCTTACAGCAATAAGGAGCATACTTGGAATACTTGTTGCGCCTGCCAGTTGACTTTGCCTACCTCAAAGGACTGCTCTCTCCCAGATACATATTTGTTTGGCAAATGGCTGTGCCTATTGTAAAAGCTGTTTTGGAAAACACAAGTTTCTGCCATAACAGTTGCTGCATGGGAGTACCACAACAATGTTTTAATTGGGTATTTCAATCCTATTTTCATTCCTGCTGTTTGCTTTGCATTTCTATGAACCATTCTTAAATGCATGAGAATGGATAACATACAAATGTTCTTAGTACAAAGATTAAACATACAAATTCACTCCCTGGCTTGAACATTTCCTTGTCTGAGTTTATATACTTTTGGCATTATATACTTTTGGTCTGGAAGGTAACCCAGGACAATCAGTTATGGTCCCCAAGAAAAAAACAGGGCATTTTTCTACTCAATCTCAATGTTGCCCTTACCTTCTAGACCTCCACTTTTATGTCCTTCACTACTTTATACTTTCCATAATTGGAAGAAAACAATTCAAGCTGGAAGACAGATGGTAAGTTGATGCTGAGATAAGATTGTCCAATATAACATGAGCAACTGTAGTCTTCCTGCAGACAAGAAACATAGCTTCTCTTTCTCCCTTTCTCTCCCTCTGTTCTATTTTTTAAAAACTTATTTATCTTCTATTCTTGAGATATAAAATAAAGCCTCTTTGTTTTCTTAGCTAATCCTTACATTGCCTTGGCTAAAAGATATGTTATTGTCACTTGCTTGGGCCGATAGGAGTTGTATCAAGGTTGTGGGGAAAAAGAATTGCTATTTTTCAATTTAACTGATGGCTCATATCAGCTGGAGTCTCCGTTAAACAAATCCCCAGTGAAGGAAGTGATAAGGCGCAATCTATTAGGATATGAAATCGAAAATTTGTTTCCCATATTCTGCACAACAGAAAAGGATTTCTCCTGATGTTTCCTGATAATTACTTACTAACTGGTGCAATTAATATACTCTCCAGTCAATTACTCTGACACAAATATTTGCTCTGGCTTACATTTATTGCATTGATGAGAAAGATGTCTCATCCACCACAGTCTCCATTGCAACTTCTTGATCTTCCAACTAAACAACAAACACTAACACTTTTTTCCCCCCAACAGAAGTGTGTATAGATGGAATCATGGGAGAATGGATGAGTACAATCTGTGCATTGTAATGAGCTTTTCAGCATGAACATTCTCCATAGCAAACAACATGAGTGTGGGGCTCTTTTTGCACAAGTGAGAATGTTGCATTTTCAGAATTCTTGATTGTGTGTACATAAGAAGAGACGCACACAAATATATATAGTTAAGTGTATCTGTAATGTATCCTCATTTGTCAGTCCCATTTGTCCTTCCCAATCTCTCTTTGTTTCTGTATCTTTAGCCTTCTGTTAACTATGAATTGCTAAATTTCAGTGGCATGATTTCTTGATGTTTTAATATGGGCGCCCAGAGAAATAATCTTCCAACCTCTTCAATATATACCGTAATATAAAACAGTTCTAAGATAATTAACAAAAAAAATAAAACTTCATACTCAGAGGGCAATGAAATGGAGATCATGGCCCTTCTAGCCTTATCCGTTCTGATGTAACCTCCATTCTCCCATCCCCCATGTTAAATGCGACCTTCATTACCAAAAGATATCCCACCTGTGATGTAACACTTCCTTTTTCAAACCTTCAAATGAAACATGACAGGTTGGATTGAAGCTGACAAGTCATCATCTTCATTCTATTCTATGTGAACTAATACATCATCTTTAGTCTTTCCAAATTAATACTTGTGTCACTTTGGCAGCTGTCAAAATTCCCATTTTAAACAACCTGAATGCTAACTAGCCATTTCTCCATAATCAGCCTGAGAGGTTGACATAAACATGTGTGCACATTTTTGTGTCTGCTTTTCTCAGTGTGCACATGTAGATTTTGTATTTGTATCTTTCTAGTCTGCCACTTGTCTTAAAACATTGTGACCAAACGTTACCCACCAGAGATGCAATCGCTTGGTGCAAAATCCATGTGGTGATTATGGCATTATACATATATACGAGAGTCATGGTGGCGCAGTAGTTAGAATGCTGTATTGCAGGCTAATTCAGCCCACTGTCAGGAGCTCGATCCTGACCAGCTCAAAGTTGATTCAGCCTTCCATCCTTCCGAGGTCCATAAAATGAGGACCAAATTTTTAGAGACACTATGCTGACTCTGTAAACCATCCAGAGAGTAAAGAACTGTAAGAACTATGAGGTGGTATGTACCGTAAGTCTAAGTGCTATTGCTATACATTTGCAGAGGTAACTGTCAACAAGGGATTGATTGATAACCCTAATCCTAACTTTTTTGGTAAGGAAAAAAGCAAATGCAGCAGAAATAAGGAGGCCTAATCAATTGGTGTGTGAAACTTTTTTGATGGACAAAAGAGGCGTGGTCTTCCTAGTGTGCATTTTTTTCACATTAAGCTACTTTACACTTCATCTAATGGGCACACGTTACTGCATTCTTTCTCTTCCTATGCACATATCTGCTAATTTCTTTTTTACTGGCCACACAGGCTGCAAAACTCAGTATGCTCATAGGTTTCATGTGATCAAAGACAGTGGTTCTTAACCTTTTTGAATGAATCACCTCCTTGAGCCAATGAGGAAGTTGTCATCGCCCCCCTCCTCAAAAATAACCTCTCAATCACAACATAGGAAATAATTCTTCAATTTATGCAAACACTTTTTTTGTTTTCTTTAAAATTGTCATCTGGACATATCGATGCAAATAATTTATTTCCAGTCTTTCCCCCATATCTCAACTGTCTGAAAAATGTTGGTGCCACCCGTCACTTTATTCCCAAACTTCGTGATACATGTATTTCATTATTATCTTATTTATTCAAGACACTTAAATGTAATGACCACTGAAAACAAAATTCAATTGCAAGAAAGTGAAATGCCCGAAAAGAAAAACAGTAACACTTAATGATTGAATTACAAGTGAAATTTAAGACACAAAAAGAAATATAAAAAGGGCATAAGAACAAACCGCAATGCAGGAACTAAGAATTTCAAGACGAAAACTCTGAAACTAAATTAAGATTCGAGGAAAGTATATATAGTCACACACACTGTAAAAAGGATTAAAAAGACACAAAGAAAATATAATATCGAACTGGAGTGCACGCTAAAAAAGTACAATACAAAGAGACATACAAAATGTTTTACAGAGTACAACAAAAATTCGAAAACGAAGCCGAAAACTCAAACTGGAACGCGAAATCCAATGCAAGCAAATACAACGATAAAAGCTCAGACAATTATTAATGAAAAAAAAATGTATGTACACAAAAAGCAAAAAAAAAAAAAAAGAACATCAATGGCTGCCCTGTGCTTGGTGAGCTGATGCCAATTTCTTGATGTCTGGACCCGTTTTTGTTAATCGCATTCTTAAATCACCACGCTCAATTCACAATTCAATCCACTAAGAGCGAGCGATCTAATGTTTTTGTATGACAGATATAAAGCGATTCACTGTACGAAAAAGTCTCAAAGGTGTCCCCAAAATTTCTCGCTCCATCGCCCCCTTTTCGTTCCATCGCCCCTCTGAAAAATGAAATCGCCCAGGTTAAGAACCACTGGTCCAAGATATTTTGGAAGGATGAAATCAGTGCTTCTCATAAAAGTTCTGACTGAGTCAATTTCCTATATACACTTCTTGCTTTAGGCTTGTTTCTAATTATTTCTATCAATTCACATCCTGCTTCCCCTCGCTGTGAAATAAGGGACCCATTCCATTTGCCCCGTTTTCTAAAAGTTGAAATCTTTAAACCAAACTGGAGGTCTTTTGCAAATTTTAATGAGGCACAACTGTACCTTGTTGCCATGGTGATATCCATGTTTGGGGATTTGGCTGCAGAAAATTCTAAATGTTGAGTGCCTCTCTAGGAGTTCTTTTGCTAGTCTTGCTTCTGCTAGATTTGTGTAAGGAAAAGAGAATTAGCAGAAAGTTTGTTCTTAAGACTTTTATCTTCTACAAGTTATACTGTCCACTTTTAGAGACTGCTGTTACCAAAAGACCTGTCCCTAGAACAGGCAACATTTCCTCATTAATAGCCATCAGCTAGGATACCTGCTGATAGAAATGTTAGGAGCTTAAAATGACTACACTTCTCCATGGGAGTGGTGATAATGGGGTATTCCTACTAATTCATATTTTCCAAATTCTGAAAGCCAAATCAAATGGAGAAGCTTATAGTGCTACTCTATATCGACTATACTATGACATGTAAGTAGATAAGATGTAGGTAGTTGGGATCAGAATTTCCCTTGCTAAGCAAGGCAATTGTTAAGTGAATCACATCTGATTTTATTACCCTTTTTTGACACAGTTTTTAAGGCAGCGGTGGCGAACCTATGGCACGCGTGCCAGAGGCGGCACTCGGAGCCCTCTCTGTGGGCACGCTCGCCATGCCCCGGAGATGGCAACTGTCCCTCTTCAACCAACCGCCCACTAACTCGGCAAGGTCCCACATGGCTGGATGCATCCCAGCACCCATGCGCTTGCTGGCCTCTGTGTGCAGGGGCCGACGGTGTCAGGCAGCAGACACCCTGGCCCCTGCCTCCCCTTGCCTTGTGAAAATGGCACCCCCACCCTGCCTCACGTTGCCTCGCCTCACCCTGCAGGACGAGCCTCCTGCCCACCACCCCACCTGCCAGAGACCCGCTGGATCTCCCCCACCCTGCCCGGCCCCCATAGGCATCCCTTGCCACAAGCAACATTGAGGTGATCATGCCCACCTTGGCCACACCCACCCAGACTGCCATGACCACCACAGCCACGCCCATCCAGTGGGCCACGCCCACCTGGCACCCGGCGATAAATAAGTGGGTTTTGGGTTGCAGTTTGGGCACTCGGTCTCTAAAAGGTTCGCCATCACTGTCTTAAGGGAATCACTGCAGATCTTAAATGAATTCATTAAATGAATCTGGCTTCCCCCATTGACTTTGTTTGTTGGTAGCTGGCTGAGAAGGTCACAAAGAACAATCACAGGATCCCAGAATGCTGCAACTATCATAACTATCATTTTGCAGGGGTACTGTTTTAATTTCAAACAGAGTCACTGTAGGACACGGGTTACCTGTATACGCAAATAGAAATGCAGTTTTCAACTCTAATTTTGAAAATTAATTAATTTACTTACTTACTTACTTATTTATTTGGAAAAATTATTGATTGATTTGTCACACACACACACACACACATAGAGAAAGAAAAAGAGTTCACAGAAATTTTGGCGAGAAAAGAATGGTTTCTGTAAACAAAACTTTATGACGGCTTAATGGGGAGAAGCAAAGAAAGTTCCCTTTGTTCTTTCCCAGGTGAACCATTCAGACTCATTTCTTATTAGCACTCAAGGTTTTTGAATTTTGTAATTCACAGGCTTTAGAACCTGTGAATTCTTTTCGGGTAAATAGGCAAAGTAAAAGAAACGAGCGTATTTTTTGTTTTGTCTCAGTAAATTGGCAACAGGAGCCATTACACATGAGGAAATTACACTTAGAAGCCTTTTAATTAAATATTGAGACTTCTTCCATTTTCTGAACCTGCGTACCATTCTATATTAGACCATAGGAGGCAATAGGGGGAAATTGGGACATTTACAATCTTTTCCTGTAATAACCTGTTTTCACATTTGGAAAGCAGGGCAATAGATGACATAGATTTGGGGGGGGGTGTGTAATCCTGAAGACCTCTTTTTAAAGTTCATATGTTATCCAGTTCAGAAGGAATAACTGTGAGCATTGCCATTTTTCCATGGCAGCAGCACTTAAAACTACGGTATACAGAAAAGATGGACATAATAATAATACACAGTTAATGTGGGAGAGAGAGGAAGGGAGGGGGAGGGGGAGAGAGCTTTTGAGACACACAAATCATAAACTGCCTCTTGAAAATAGCCACCAATTTGTGGGAACAGAAATTTCTCCTTCAGGGAAAAGAGAAATTGAACCATTTCTGAAAGGCATAGTTAGTGGTATCTAAAGGCAGGTCAAAAACAAGGGAAATTGGAAAGTTAAATGCTTCTGGATATCTTTTTTTACACATATGCACACATACACCATGGATGCCTCTGTCATATGACAGTCATATTTCCACTGAAACCTTTTTCTATAAATCCCTTATAACACCTTCTCTTGGGATTCATTGGAGGTTGAGAAGACAAGGAAAGGTGCCAATCACAGGATAAATGACAGAGTAGTGAAACATAGGATTTATTTATTTATTTATTTATTTATTTATTTATTTATTTATTTATTTATTTATTTTATCAAATTTGTATGCCGCCCCTCTCCTGAGACTCGGGGCGGCTCACAACAACAATACAGCTACAAATATAAAAAATTTAATAATAATGACAACAACCAATATAAAAAATCCATACATACAACATGCAAACGCAGTCAAACACACAATCAACGATGGAAGCACAATTCCTCGGCCCGTGGGCAGAACACAGTTCATACCCCCCAAGCCTGTTGGCATAAATAGGTCTTCAAAAGCTTCCGGAAAGCTATTTACAACCATCCTTTAGTCAGCTTATAACTGCATATACTCTACAATACAGTAATGGACTGTAACCTTGAGAATGTCTCTAAACACCTCCAGCTTTCTAAAGAAAGCTTGCTTTCATCCAACTGAATGAAACTTGAGTAGGAAAAATGCGGAATTTATTTGACTGGCATGAACTTGAAAGCAAACTTTTCACCAGATGAAATGATTATGTCCCTTTCAAAATAATCTCCAGAGTTAAATCATTACTATACATTAAAACTGAGAGCTCTTTGCTGCATGGCAAGTTAACTGTAGGAAGATGAAATGTTGGGATTGCTATAGAAGGTCAAGTCCTACATGAAAGAAACAGCCATACAATGCCCATCATGCTTTGCATAGCTCATACCCTATATGAGCCAGGGTGGCGCAGTGGTTAGAATGCGCCCAGTGCATTCTGCCCAGTGCCAGGAGTTCAGTCCTCATCAGCTCAAGGTTGACTCAGCCTTCCACCCTTCCGAGGTCAGTAAAATGAGGCCCCAGGTTGTTGGGGACAATATGCTGACTCTCTAAACCACTTAGAGAGGGCCATAAAGCACTGTGAAGTGGCTTATAAATCTAAGTGCTATAGCTACTGCTAAGAATCCACATTGTCAATTCAACAGAAGAACATAAGAAGCCACCTTATATCAGAAGAACATTTATGGCCTCTGTAATTGTATGTTTACTTTTTATTGGTACCAGTTCTCTAAGGCCTTGCAGAAAAGACCTTTCCCATCACTTTTTTCTTTTCAGATAAACTGAACTTTGAAAGCACAATCCAGTGAGTTTATGGCTCATAAGCAAAACTAGATATCACAGAATGATGGGAAAGGTTAGTTCTAAAAGAGATTCTCAATCATCCAGGTCATGGTCATCCCAAAGGGGCTTTTCAAAATATAACTGGACTTTCCTGGGGGGGGGGGGTTGAAAACATTTTGCTTTTCATCCAAGAAGCCTCTTCAGTTCTGAATGAGAAGCAAAATATTTTCAGAGAAAAATCCAATTGCCTTTTTGAAAAGGACCTTTGGGGTTTTTTTTAAAAGCAGAAACAGAATCCTTTAAACAAAACACCTTTTTTTCTTTACTCTTTGTTTGGTCTCCCGTTTTTTCCTTTAAATGTTAAACCAAGATATGATAGGTCAATTAGGATTTCACTAGATACAGATTTGAGCTCAAGACCTCTTATAAACAATTTGTAGACTTGACTGGAAGTTGCCATCTGCTGATGATACCTCTGGTCTGTCTGCCATTGCTTCTTCCTGCAGATAACTGATCTTTTGTCCCTGTGTCTGCCTTGTGCCTTCATCTGAGTAATGGAACTTTGATGATCCTTACAACATGGAAAATCAAAGGCATTCAATTTCACACTTACAAAAGAAGGACTGCTATCTTCCTTTGGAAATTGGGAAGTTAATTTTCTACTGGGAAGTAGCTGCTTCCCTGCCCATCCCACTTTCCAATAGTTTGAGAGAAGTGAAAGACTAAGCTGAATAGGTGAAAACAAAGCGTAGTGTTTTTCCCTTCTAAAAAGCTTTTATAGAAATGGGAGGAAACCGATGATCAAATAGAAGGAAATTCCATTCAGTAGGTAGTTAAGTAATCTAACATTTATTCTTCCGCTACCAGTCTAACCAGATTCTTCCTTGACTTTCTTTTGCCTTAAGATTCAAAATGATCCAAACTACCCCATAGCTACATAAAAGCACAATAAAAGCTAGAGGGAGGGAGAGCACTCAGTGAAAGGAATTTAGAGAGAAGAAGATTCAGAAAGCCACTTATGATTTGTCGAAATAAAGGGAAGGAATAATGCAGAAATGAATTACAAAACAAATAAATACATTGCCTGGGCTGACTTAGGTGATAATTTATAGAGGTAATCACACATTTATAAATGAAGCATGTAGGACTGCTCTTTTGCCTACTGTGGAGAAGATCACAAAAAACTGATTTCCACAAAGGCTCTGTTTTTTCCTGATCTCAATTTTTCTTCTTATAGTACATGCCTACTGTCCAAATGCTGTTTTCTTCCTTGATATGATCCTTAGACACATTTGGATTGTATAATCCTCTCTCACACATGCATACAGATGCACACATATACATACACCCCAAACCCATTCAAACAGAATTTTTTTTCTCCTCTGTAAGGGGGAGATGATACAGAACTGTAGCTATGGTGATAAGGGGAGTTGGCTTGCATTCCATTCTCTTCATTTATTCAGTGCATGAAGATAGCCAACTAATGTGAGAGAGATCTTGGAGTCCTAGTGGACAATCATTTGACTATGAGCCAGCAGTATGCAGCAGCAACCAAAAAAGCGAATATAATCCTGGGTTGTATAAACAGAGGCATAGAATCAAGATCATGCGAGGTATTAATACTGCTTTATAAAACCCTAGTGAGACCACATCTGGAATACTGCAGCCAATTTTGGTCACCATATAACAAAAAAGATGTTGATAGTTTGGGAAAATATTCAGAGAAGAGCAACTAAGATGATCAAAGGCGTGAAGACCAAAACATACAAAGAACGGCTGCGGAACTTGGGTTTGGCTAGTCTAAAGAAAAGAAGAAATAGGGGAGATATGATAGCAATATTCCAGTATCTGAGGGGCTGCCACAAGGCAGAGGGGGGCAGGTTGTTCACCAAAGCACCAGAGGGAAGGACGAGAAACAATGGTTGGAAACTGATCAAAGAGAGAAGCAACCTGGAATTAAGGAGAAACTTCCTGACAGTGAGGACAATCAACCAGTGGAACAGCTTACCCCGAAAATCATGGGCACTCCATCACTGGAGATTTTTAAGAAGAGACTAGACATTTACCTGTCTAAGATGGTATAGGTTCTCCTGCTTGAGCAAGGGGCTAGACTAGAAGACCTCCAGCTCTATTCTATTCTATTCTATTCTATTCTATTCTATTCTATTCTATTCTATTCTATTCTATTCTATTCTATTCTATTCTATTCTATTCTATTCTATTCTATTCTATTCTATTCTACTCTACTCTACTCTACTCTACTCTACTCTACTCTACTCTACTCTACTCTACTCTACTCTACTCTACTCTACTCTACTTACTGGTGTAGGCATTCCTAGCCAGTATGTTGGGCGCTGCTGGGTTTCAGAGTTTGATCTCCAAGGTCCAGACAGCAAATTTCCTGATGATTCACTGGTTTCCAATTGGTCTGTAGCTGAGCTGGTTTCCAATTGATGCAGGTTGGCGACCACAGGGCACCAATTGGAAACTAGCTTAGTGAAAACCCAATCAGAAGTCAGATTATGGTCTAGTCAGTTCCACATCAGTTGCCTGTGGTCTGCATAACAAGACCACTTTTCCACTGAAAATGCCAGCCACAGTTGCCACTGAAATGTCAGCAAATCTCTTGTCAAGAGTCCACAGTCACTAAACAACAAAGCCCAACACTTCCCAAGAGCCAACGTTCTTTGAAATGTTTAAATGATACAAAAAGTATCATCATTACCTTTTAAGTCCATGTACCATCTATAGAGAAAGACTTCTTTTGGAAGGCTGGGTTGGTTATAAACAACTGCTGCCCAAACTGCTGTTTGTGAAATGAGCAGCATAGAAATTAATTAATTAATTGCATTTGATGCAGACTGATTCAAATCAATGAGAAAATGAATTTCCCATTTATTTCAGTGGAACTCTTCTAAGCAGAACTAGATCCATTTCACTGTTTATACAAATGTAGGAAAAGCTTAATCTGTTCAAGTTTTCTTTAAAAAGAAATATCTATTTTATTCTTATCAATCGTGTGGTGTTTCTTTTTTAAATAGTGGGAGAATCTGTTTCTTTTTTAACAGTTTTACTTTATCAAGTTCATTTGTATCAATAGTATCACTTTGTTTCTGCAACAGGCTTTGAGTTGTACTTATCCATAGAGGGACAGACATCCCCTTGTGTGTTGCACATTTTCTTCTGTGTTGCACCTTTTCATCTTTCTGTCCCATACGCATGACAATTCAATGACAGTTTTTGCAATGGCCCTGGGAATCATACCGTACCTATGATTTGGGAACTTGCTAATTCTATTTAATATCATTGCACGTTCTCTCCAAATACACATAAGTATAAGCGCAAATATATCTAAACTGCCAAGAACCATTTCTCAATATTGGTTTCAAACCATGCATTAGACTGAGATGGATTATTTGTGTGTGTAGAACAGATAATTTTAGACTGGGTTTTGCAACCATCAAATCTTAAAGTATTTCAATTTTTGAAATATAGTTATAATTTAGTGTAGTTGCTCAGATAGCTTTTCCTGATGTATAAGAGCTCTGCCATAGGTCTTAAAAATCCAGAACGACTGTGCTTTTTGTACTTTGCAAACAAAGCTCCTTGCAATTACACAAACATTGTGCATCTCTCTCTTTCTTTTCAGTTATATATTTATTTAGTATGTTCTTTTCTCCAAGCTCCTGAGACTTGGCAAACACTATTTTCAGTGGGAGGGGGAGTCCTTTGGAGCTAATGACCATGGCAGGGGTCCCATCCATTGCAGTAAAAATGTCAACCAAACTACTTCTAAAGCAGCAATACAGGCTGAACAAATCAGCTTTTCATTATTCTTTACAGAAAGACAGGCGGAAGGAGGGGAGAATTAAAGGTAGACTTATCAAACCCCTGCTTTTAAATGTCATTTCTTGGAAATTTATGTCCAATTGAATGTAACAAGGCCTCTGCTTTTATAAGCTAATAGAGCCAATTCTTCAGCTAGGTGCCATTTTCAAGAAATAATGTGGAAATCTAGACAATTTCTTTCTGTAGTTCAGGAGGTCTCTTCTTATTTTTACATAAGGTGTTCATTTTCCTCTAGGCAGATACTTTTGAGCCCTCCAAATGTAATTGTTTAAATTGACAGGTTATAGCATTGTAAGTTATAGCAGCATTTAGACCCAACCATCATACCTCTATGCTTTCTACTTGTATATCTGCAAGTTCCTATAACTGAATCAATGCACAGAAATCAAAGCAAAGTTTTCAGTGGTAGTTTATAGATCAATAAAGGAGAATATTTATAGCTCAAGATTCAGATGAGGGGTCCTTGGTGCTCTCTGATGATGTTACCTTCTTTGGGTAATGAAACATCTGAAAGAAAACAACCCGGCTCAGAACTCACCAAGGATCCCTAGTTTATGATGATGGAACAACAAGTGAAGCTTTTATCACCTAGTGGACAGGAGACAAGCATTTTCATAGAAACAGGGTGTTTTCAATGAAGAATTAAAAAAGACAAGGTGCTGGTTAAGACTACTGGATCTTTTGGTTTGTGTGTTGGCATCACATGCATATATAAATGGATAGGACTTCAGCTCCCTAATCATAATCAAAAAAGAGGTATTGATAGCAGTTCCTCTAAAGTATGTGTGGATACCAGCTTGTTTCAAAATTCACCTCTATGTTTTTTTTGCATTTTTTTTTACTCATACATCTTTCTGTGTTGAACTATATCTTACAAGTTAGATAGTAATTAAATTCCTTCGCACGGCACGGAAGTCTAATGTGTTAATAAAAAAAGTAATTGTACTTCCTTTGTTTCAGCAGGTTTGCCTTAATTACATAGCACTTATATTTTTCTCTGCGCTTATTCTCTCCCAACAAGGGCTCCTTTTAACCATCTGCTGATTTAATTAATATATATTAAATGTCCTGCTACATTATTAAACCTCACTGGAAATCTTCAAACCCAGGCTCACAACTTCCTACATATGTGTTGAATGAAGGGAGACGCAGTCTCTCGTGTGCAATTTTCAGAGGAGACTGGCTGATTAAAATGAAAGGAATAGCATTGCTACCTCAGCAATAAGCAGAAGCAGGATAGTACAAAACATGGAAGCTTTGAGTTCTTTCTTGCAATTTTGCCTCATTACAGATGAATGCATTTCTAAAAGGGTGGGGGAGCCCAATGTTGTATTTAAAAAAGAAAATGTATACTTACTATCAGATAAGACTGGAGATATTTTTGTAGCAACGCAATGCAAAACTTTGAAAGAGTGACTTGAGCTGAAGCATTTTAAAACAGTCCTTAATAGTGACTCCTTCAACTGAATCGTTGAATGGATTTAAGGCACAAGATTTGAAGGCAATTTGGAGATCTGACAGATTTTCTGACTTTTCAGAGTCTTAATCATTACTACAGCTTTCAATCTATGATGAGGAAGGAAAGGAGTGTTGTCATGGGTTATGTACATTAATAGCTTTTAGTAACAAGTGGCCTTGGCTAAAGCACCACAGAATATATAAGTTTCCACATTATCTTCACCTACCTTCATTAGTAACAATTTGGTACACCTAATATTATCAAGCAACATATTTTTCTATTCTGCAAGTTTCCTTCAAAGCTAAACATACATAATTCCCTAAATTACCTTTTAGGTTCTAAATCATCTGTTTTGCCCTCCTGTGTACTTTTTCCAGTTTTGTTGGGGTTTTTTTTTTCTTGAAATGTAGAATCCAAAACTGGACACAGTTCTCAAGGCAAGCTGTGACCAATGCAGAGTTTAGAAACTTGTTGCATTCTGTAATTGGGAATCTGTATTTCTATTACTTGGGAATCTGTATTTCTATACTTACGGGACCGTCTTCTGCCACATACTTCCCTTCGACCGGTGAGAGCGCAGAGGGTCGGCCTCCTCCGGGTCCCGTCAGCGCCGTCTGGCGGGTCCTAGGGGGAGGGCCTTCTCTGTTGTGGCGCCCACCCCCTGGAACCAACTGCCCCCTGAAGTCCGCGTTTCCCCCACTCTCCCGGCCTTCCGGAAGAATCTAAAAACTTATCTATGCCGGCAGGCCTGGGGATGACTGTGATTGTGTGTGAATGATGAATGTGTTTGGGGGGTCTTTTTAAATGCTTTGTAGATGTGGTTTTAGATTTTTTTTTTAAATGCTGAGATGTTTTGTTTATGTTGTTAGCTGCTCTGAGTCCTTTGGAGAGGAGCGGCATAAAAATCTAATTAAAATAAATAAATAAATAAATAAATATTACCTCTCCTGAAGGCAGCACAAGAAATAACAGATGGAAACTTATCAAGGAGGGATCCAGCCTAGAACTAAGACGTTTCCTGATTGCAAGGCCATTTAATCAGTGGAACAGCTTGCCTCTAGAAGTTGTGGGTGTTCCATCACTAGAGGTTTTCAGGTAGAGACTGGGATGATATAACGGTCCTGCCTTAAGCAAGGTCCAAGTCTGTTATTCATCTTTTCAGCACCATGTAATACAGTTAATTTACCATCATCTTGTGATCGACCACAGTTCTAAGAACCCTTTTTATATATACTATTACCAAGGCAGGGACACTCCACTCTATACCTGAGCATTTGAATTAATTTTGCAATTTTCTTGATTAAATTAGAGCTCTCTTCTTCAGTGCCGCAGACTCTTGATATCAACAGCAAGAGTACTTGCTCTCTAATAGCACTTGTTGTCTGAACATGCTTTCATGTGCATAAATTAACCAAATGGCTTTGACTAATCACTCAACAATTGCAGTGGCCATGATTATGTTAAAGTCAATTTTCCCCAAGCCAGCCATCATTAATTTACCAGCTGTGGAAGATACATATATTACTACTGTTGCTGTTGTTTCTTCAGGTACTTTAAATAAAAACAGGCTCTCTTGGTTGCCAGTGGATATTATGAAGGGAAGTGATAATACATCAACATTCTAGCTCATTCACTCATCATATCTTTCAGAATCCAATGGACATTGACAACATGCAGGGGATAGCAATCCAATGGAATTGCTTTTCATTTTGTTTCTTTTTTTCCCCCCTAGTAATTCTGATGATCGTGCTGTGTAGACTGGCTGTTCAGAGACTGGGAAGGTCATTAATATCCCTTCACCACTACCGAAGAAGCTATATTAAACCAGCAGTGACTAAAGAAATGGTGTAATTATGAAGTGGCACATGCTCTGCTGAACCACTAAAGTTAATGAAAAACAAAAGATGATTTGCAATAGACTTTTTTTACCCTGGGATGTGTGTGTGTGTGTGTTTGTGTATGTAGAGGGAGAGAGAGGGGGGGAGGGGAGGGGAGGGGGGGAGGGAGGGAGGGAGGGAGAGAAGGAAGAGAGAATATAGAAAGGGTGGTTTTCTTTTCATCTAGTTATATCTGTCTAATGGATACAGAATTTGTAGGGATAGTAAACAAGATATTCAAGATTACCAAACAGCTATTCTTGGTTTCTTGCTTGTGGATTTACTCTCCTCAACTTTAGTTTTTTAGGTGATTTGATTTTGAAATTTGTCATACTTTTTATACATATATTGGTTATAATAAATTAATGTATATAATTGGTTGGCTATACCTGGTTTGGGCCTGGTTTCTCTCCGCTCTCCATCCTCTCACACTCAATCATGATTTGAGCAGCATCTCAACTGATGGGATGAGACTTTCTGTGCGAGAAGTGCCTGCTTGTATGGTGCATAAACATTATCCCAATATCGATGGAGATTCTCAGTCATCCAGGTCATGGTTGTCCCAAAGGGGCTTTTCCAAAAGACAACTGGACTTTTCTTGGGGGGGGGGTTCCCTTTGAAAATGTTTCACTTCTCATCCGAGAAGTTTCTTCAGTTCTGAAGAAGTGAACGAGGTGAACCAAAGAAGCTTCTTGGATGAGAAGCAAAACATTTTCAAGGAAAGAACCCAAGAAAGTCCAGTTGCCTTTTGGATAAGCACTTTTGGATCTATCCCAAATAATGTACATACATAGGTCCAGCATTTTTGCAATATGTGTGTGTGCTGCAGTCACTGATCAAAGGGCTCATGAGACATCAGGCAATCTGTAATCGAAATGATGGTAAAAATGTATGTGTCCCGGTTGCAACTAGGTAGGCTTTGGAGAAGCAAAGAAAGTTGCAGCACCTCATCTCAGAGAGAGCAGCGTGGTCTTTGAAGGGACATTAGCTTTAACTGCCTCCCTGGAACAACTGGAAAGGAGACCCAATATTGCAAAGCTGAAGTTGGAAGTCTAGATATGCATTTTCTTGGAAATCCAAGCCACTTAAATCTTGGGTTAACAGCTCTAAGTCAACTTACTCAAAATCATCTGAAACACAAGTAGGCAACCTTGTGTTTGGGCTGCAAGCACACTTCAGATGTGGAGAAACAATGATGGCTGCTCTCACAAATGGTTGTTATCAGAGATTTGCCTCTTGACTGACTGGCTATCCTTGATGGCCACAATAAGACACAAAATACCCATTTACTAAGTGGAATTATTTTACAAGCACATATGATCTTAGATACTGGTACTTTGCTTTGAAGCATCTCTTCTTCTTTTTGTTATTGAAAGTATATTTAAAAACCATAAAAGGAAGTAAGAAGCCTGGTGGATACGAAGTTGGAGGGAGTACACTGCTATCTAAGAACACCTTGGCAATTGCTTATCTAAAATGAATTGAAGCTATTCGGCACTTCCTTGGAAGTTATCAGTTGCAACAGGCAGCAATTCCTGTTTTATAGAATTGCATATTAAGGGGAGGAGGGGGAAGTGTGGATAATTGAGGTAGCAATACCAGAGAAATAGTAGAATAGAAATCAAAGCATTGGAGAAAATCACAAAGTATCAAGACTTGAAAATTGCAGTTGAAAGATTATGGCATAAACTGATCATGGTGGTCCCAGTAATAATCAGCCCACTGGGTGCCAGACCAAGAAATCTTGAATGGCACTTAGAAATTCTGCACATTGACAAAATTTCCATTTATCAATTACAAAAGGTGATACAGCTTGGCTCTGTACGTATGCTATACACCAGGGGTCTTCAAACTTGGCCCTTTTATGACTTCTAGACTTCAACTCCCAGAATTCCTCAGCCAGTCCACAAGTCATAAAAGGGCCAAGTTTGAAGACCCCTGCCATACACCAATACACTACAACAGAGGTCCCCAACCTTTTGGGCATCAGGGACCGGTTCCGTGGGGAAAGTTTTTTCCATGGATTGGAGAGTGCATGGTTTTGTGTGCTGCCTGCATCCCACAGATGGGGCTTTTCCTGGTTTGTGCAGACCGGTTGCTGGCATGCCACGGATTGGTATTGGTCCCCAGACTGGGGGTTGGGGACCTCTGCTCTACAACATCCTAAGTTCTTGGGAAGAAGTGGAAGGCCAACACCAGCTAAAGAATGGGCAGCTGCAATTTCACATTGTTGGGTTATTAATAATAATAATAATAATAATAATAATAGATTAATTCATAGATTTTATTGGTGTTCCCTAGCATATTATATGAAAATTACAATTATCAGTTCTGTGAAGTATGGTGAAGTATATTTAAAGGGTTGCTAGACTGAGATGCAAGCTGTGATCCAGAATAACACAATCAATGATTTTTTTAGGAGTAATACATATTTAAGAGATGACACTGATTGATGGCTCAAGCTGAGGTTTAAACACTGAGGCAGTTAAACATGAAGAGTCTTACCATCTGGCAATGCAGTTCTGAAGTATGTCTGTTCATATATCTGACTTGCCTTGGCTATGCTGTCTGCTGTATCATGTATCTGATGTCAATTGGCTTAATTGTTAACACTCACGCAAACTGTATAGGAACATTCCCCTACTTGGCTGAAAAGACTAACAGCTTGTCAATGAGCCAAATATTCTGGGTTCACTTATGCAATCTGCAAAGATGAAATAAGTTTCATGTCAAGGAGAAGAAACAGGATCAGATCCAAGAGACTCCTGCAAGATTATGGTTTCAAGAGTGCCAGACCAGGCAATGCTGCAGAGAATGGAACAGCTGATCTTCATGGGTAGGATGAACCCTTTGTCTCATACACACATACAAAATCCTAAAATGCAGCCCTTGAGCTTTTCAACATACAGCTGAGAATCTTGAGTCCTCCCGCTAATTTGGAGCAATATTCACTTACTTGTTCAGAAGTCATGATTTCGTCTGATAAACTCAGAAATTCTATCATCCTCCAATTCTATTTTTCTCCTTTTGATGGAAAGAATTGGAATTCCCCAGTCCTATTATAGTCCCTTGTTTTTTGTTTCATGACTGTTTCCTTTACCTCTCCCATAAAAACTTGTAGTTAATTTTCCCCCTCCCCAAAAAAACAAATTAATTTCACTATAATGAAAACATGACTCTGGAAGAAAAGCATGATGAAGACATCAATTACCGGTACTCATCTACCGGTTTAAAACTAGATACTCCTCAACATACAACTATAGCTGAGTCCAAAATTTCTGTTGCTAAGCAAGAGAGTTGTTAAGCTTTCACCCATTTTACGATCTTTTTTGCCACAGTTCTTAAGTGAATCACTGCAGCTTTTAAATTGGTGACATAGTTGTTAAATGAATCTGACTTTCCACGTGTGGTCCTCAATGGAACTGCATCTACATGGAGGGAAGTGTGACCCAGGAGGTCCCCTCCAACTCTATGATTCTATGATTCTATGATCAACAATTTGGATGAGGGGATAGATGAGGAACTCATCAGATTTGCAGACGACACCAAGCTGGCAGGAATAGCCAACACTCCAGAAGACAGGCTTAAGATACAGGCCGATCTGGACAGACTTGAACACTGGGCCCTGTCTAACAAAATGAAATTCAATGGTGAAAAAAGTAAGGTTCTACATTTAGGCAAGAAAAACCAAATGTACAGTACAGCATAGGGGGTACCTTGCTCAATAGTAGTAGCTGTGAGAGGGATCTCGGAGTCCTAGTGGACAATCACTTAAATATGAGCCAGCAGTGTACTGCAGCTGCCAAAAAAGCCAACACAGTGCTGGGCTGCATTAACAGAGGGATAGAATCAAGATCACGTGAAGTATTAATACCACTTTACAATGCCTTGATAAGGCCACACTTGAAATACTGCATTCAGTTTTGGTCACCACGATGTAAAAAAGATGCTGAGACTGATTATTAGGGGACTGGAGGCTAAAACATATAAGGAACAGTTGCTGAAATTGGATATGTCTACTTTAACGAAGAGAAGGACGAGGGGGGACATGATAGCAGTGTTCCAATATCTCAGGGGCTGCCACAAAGAAGAGGGAGTCAAGCTATTCTCCAAGGCGCCTGAAGGCAGGACAAGAAGCAACGGATGGAAACTGATCAAGGAGAGAAGCAACCTAGAACTAAGGAGAAACTTCCTGACAGTTAGAACAATTAACCAGTGGAACAACCTGTCTCCAGAAGCAGTGAATGCTCCCACACTGGAAGTTTTTAAGAAGAGACTGGACAGCCATTTGTCCAAAATGGTGTAGGGTTTCCTGCCTGAGCAGGGGGTTGGGCACGATGACCTCCAAGGTCCCTTCCAATTATTATTATTATTATTATTATTATTATTATTATTATTATTATTATTATTATTATTATTATTATTATTATTATTATTGTTGTTGTTGTTGTTGTTGTTGTTGTTGTTGTTGTTGTTTTTGTTGTTATTGTTGTTGTTGTTGTCACAAAAGAGGATCACGTGACCCCAGGACACTGCAACCATCATAAATATGAGCCATTTGTCAAGCATCTGGATTTTGATCAGCTGACCAAGGGGATGCTGGAACGGTCATACGTATGAAAAACAGTCATAAGTCACTTCTTTCAGTGCAGTTGTAACTTTAAATGGTCACTAAAAGAATGGTTATAAGTCAAGGATTATCTGTACATCAGCTAACTCTTGGTCCCACCTCTAGAAAGAAAGAAAAAATATTTCAAATGGGCAGTAGCAATTTGACAAAACATTAATTTGTTGCTAATTGATGAACTTGTACAACGTTATATGCATAACAGTGACATAGATTTTTCTTTTCCATGGTCCACACAACATTATGTCTTTTTAACAAAAATTGAAAAGAAGACAAACACACTCTCCAGCAAGACTGGTTTTCAGAAAACTGGTGAGCATTTAATACTTCTCACCTAAGTAGTTTTATTGCAGTTATTTTCCAGTCCTTTTTCATTTATTTGAAATCCAGAGGCAACGCTACTGCTTTGATCCACACCAAATCTCAAGAGCCATTAAATTGATTATGCTTATTTTCTCAGACCAGCATAAACATCTAAAATTAGAAAGGTTACTCTGACCTTACAAAGCAGGCCTGCAGTTTTACACAATCAACAAAATATGATTCAATCCTTGTGCCAGGGAAATTGGATGGTAAATATCCGGTCAACATCCTGTAGTGATCCAAAACAGCAAACTTGTCAGAAATCAATTGTCTAGCATAGGCTCTCCACTGTCAGAAAAGAGGTTGAAAATGCAACAAGTATTCCAATGCTATTTTTCTCACAGTCAAAAATATTTATCACAGAGCTAGAGAGAGTAAAAAAAAAAAGAGAGAGAGAGAGCGAGAGAGCAGGTGCATAATATATTATCTTATCTAGAAGAAAGCAGATATTTAATCTTGGAGAAAAATGATTAATTACTTAGATATCCAGTGGCTATCTCAGTTTTCCTAGTTTAATTCTGGAAAGACAGACAGGCTTAAGCCACATGATTGCTGAGGTCTCACAGAATCTAGATGATCTGGTCTCCAAATCAGAAGTTTTCTTCTGCTGTAAACACGGTTCTGTTTTTCTAGCCAAGATAGTTCTAAATTTCTTTCGCATTTCTCTTGGTGGTTTAGAGCTTGCTTTATTATTATTCTTAAGGTACAAATGCCGACATGATCTTGTGGTTTCTTTCACACTTCTTGAGTATTGCACACATCCGAATCCCAAGGTCAATAAAAAGACCTCTTTCCTGATGTCCTCCTTAAGTTTTAATTGAAGTGTGGAAAATCAAGGAAGATGGTTAATAGTTCATGGGGGGGGGGTGAAGATGTCTAAGGAAACTCACATTCCTGATATTTCTAGAAGACTTTTTGTCAGAGATAGTCCATTGAGGAAGCATGCCCAGATGAAACAGCTCAATTATATTGTAAGGTTACATTAACAAAATCTTGCAAGTCTGAAAGTACAACTCTCCCCCATCATTTTTATAGTTTAAAAAACTAGGGAGGATCCCTTCTGAGATATTTGCCATGTCCCCACTGTGGTTTATCTGACCATTATGTAATCTGCTGTTTTTCTTCCTGTCTCCCAAGGCCATTCCCACATACCATTATATTTTTGCATTCTTGTCCTTTTCTGATTGCTTTCTGAAGCCCCAGCTCTGGAGTACACCAAGAGAGGGAGGGCTGATAAGAATAACAGAATAACAGAATTGAAAAGGAACTTGGAAGTCTTCTAGTCCAACCCCCTTGCCCCAGTAGGAGACCCTATACCATTTCAGACAAATAGTTGTCCAGTCTCTTCTTAAAAAACTTCCAGTGATGGAGCACCCACAACTTCTGAAGGCAAGCCGTTCCACTGGTTAATTGTTCTCACTGTCAGGAAATTTCTCCTTATTTCTAGAACTATGACTGGTCAAGGAAAAAGCCCCTTCTATCTGGAATGGATTCACTTAATTTGGAAATCTAGTATGGCTTCTGAATATCTTCCATCCAATGGTTATTTCCTCATCTGGATGTGAAGGAATCTAAGTATCAAATGGAAGTGCTTAAGGATACTACGATGGCCATATGTGAACTGCAAATCCCCAAAGCCAAGACACATAAAGCCGTGAGAAAGAGAAATTACAGCCATTTAAAAATGTGTTCTCTTGTTTGTCCTTTTCTTGCAATGACTGTGGATGGTTTATATTCTGTTTCCCTTGACTCTCCATTGTATTCCCCACTGTGTAATCCCAGTGGAAAAACTGATAAGCTATACTCTGTGGCTCATTTGTGAATGGAAGGTCTTGCTGTATGTAAAAGTGCCCCCCATGAATATTTAGAAAGTCTTAATTAACTTGCACTTGTGCCTTTGCCATATCAACTGGCAAGGCCCCTCCCTGCATTTCATAGCAGCCGGGATTATAAAGACAAGTAAAGGAAGAACATCTTGATTTAATTACCTAATAGCAAGGATGAGATAGGGATTAGCTGCTGATTAAAATACTTACAGAAAATTGATATGATTGAGTGAAATAATCCTTGGGAAACCAGAGCCTGCACAACATAACTGCATCTTCTTCATCATTATAAATTTGCACATTTTTTTCATTTGACAAGAGACGGGCACTTCGTTGTGCCAATGGATCCCTTTGGCTCATGCTTCTGCGGCTCCTGATAAGGCAGTGTTTCTCATCCTTGACAATTTTAAGGCATGTGGACTTCAACTCCCAGAATTCCACATCCAGCATTGCTGGCTGTGGAATTCTGGGAGTTGAAGTCCACATGCCTTAAAATTGTCAAGGTTGAGAAACACTGTGATAAGGCATCAAGCGGAGAACAGGAATTCTGTGCTCAAATGTGGCTGTTTATGATGTAGAAATTGCCAGGTGTTTTATTAATTAATCTTATTTAGCGAACCACTGAGCTGCTGCCCTAAAGGTTATTCTCTTCGCATTTTAATGAGAGCGTCACGATATGCATACTTTTCATTTCAGTGACCAGCGATTCCTATGATTCTCATATAGAGAGCACTGTGGTGTCTTGGCTATAGCTTGATGATGGTTGAATGGTAGAGGCTTAAAGCTTAATGGCTCCAACATTTTTCAAAGAGTGACTCAAAGAAATGAGTTGTCTGTTACTGATCCTGTCGAAGATCTAGTCAACAAATTAGTCTACAGAGGGGGAATCCATGGCTTCAGATCACCTTTGGTCATGGAGCCAGAGTTCACAACATTAAAACATTACAACAGCAAATTCCGGAGCAAAGCTTTTTCTCCTTTGACTGTCTTTCCAACCTTATCTGATATTTTGGTATTTCCTATTATCCCAGAACCTCATAACTGTTTATTCAATATTCCTACCACCTTCACTTAGAGTTAATCTAACATTTAAAGAGGTAACTTCTTTGTAATTGCAGCAGTCGTTATTTCACGAATACATATTGCTTCTTAACTAAGGTAACTGTAATCTCATAATTGTAGAAAATAGTTCTTTGACATGCCCTTGTTTTCAAGACAACCTCAGTCACTGGAAACTTTTGAAAGTTATGGAGTAACATCAGTTACCTGACTGTGCCCCTCTTCCCCCAACAGACAATGATATGCATTATAAAGTACATGCACAAATATTCAGAGATAAGCATGATGTGGGCATAGATCACTGGTAAAGCAGGATCAAACTTTACTACTTCTAGGAAAGGCTAAGAAAACTCTCTTCAGAAACTCTGGAAGGCTACTGTCACCAAACTCCATCTGCACAGGGTTTGTTAACAATGATGGAATGGATGGACTTTGGCCGGGAGGATGTTCTATCAGGTTCACCTGGTACGCCAGTTGCGTCCCTTCCTAGACCAGGACTCGCTATGCACAGTCACTCATGCCTTCGTTACCTTCAGGCTGGACTACTGTAATGCTCTCTACATGGGGCTTCCCTTGAGGTGTGCCCGGAGGCTCCAACTGGCCCAGAATGCGGCCGCGCAATAGTGACGGAAGCGTCGTGGTGCTCCCATGTAACACCGCTCCTGGGCGAGCTGCACTGGCTGCCGGTGGTCTTCCAGGTGCGGTTCAAGGTGTTAGTGACCACCTTTAAAGCGCTCCATGGCATCGGACCCGGATACTTACAGGACCGCCTACTGCCAGCAAATACCTCCCGCCGTCCAGTACGCTCCCACAGAGAGGGCCTCCTCAGGGTGCCGTCGGCCAGACAATGTCGGCTGGCGACCCCCGGGGGGAGAGCCTTCTCTGTGGGAGCTCCCACGCTATGGAACGAGCTCCCCCCCCCGAACTCCGTACGATGACAGATTTACGCACCTTCCATCGGGAACTAAAAACGTTCCTTTTTCGACAAGCCAGCCTGGCATAGAAGCTCCGGTTCCAGCAGGGTTAAAATGTTTTAGGGGGATTGTGTAATTTTTAAGTGTTAAGTGTTGGGTTTTAAATGGGCATTTTACGGCCAAGATTGTTTAATTCATTTTTAATTATTTTAATTTTGTATATTCATATGTTTTTAAATTTTTAGGCTGTACACCGCCCCGAGTCCTCCGAGAGAGGGGCGGTATAGAAATTTGAAAATAAAAAAAAATACTCTTAACCAGATTAGTTCTAGAGTTAGAGGCTGCATTCTGATACCATGCTAAAGATGACTAGGTATGATTTTGGCTAGTTCTTTTGTATGGGGTTTAGAATATATGCATGCATCCATGCCTATTTGATTTGGTTATTCCAGTCATCAAACAAGCTATACAAAGGGGAAAAAACCTAACGCACTCTCCTCTGAAGCTAATAAGACCCAATTTGCATGTCTGAAATTATCTAACCATGATCAGCTATTTTTGTTTTTCCTCCTTCATCTCAGCTATTGTAGCTTTTCATTATTCTGGCTGAAATCCTAGAGAGCTCCTACCAGCTGCCAATTCTGGAGTAGACAGACAATAATTTGGTCTAATATAAGGCAGCTTTTACAGTTGCAACATAGTAAGACTGTAATGCTTCAAAGGATATTTGTTTTCTATAGGTTTACTGCCTTTTCTTTATTAACTGTGATAAAATTTCAAGAAATTAAAAAATGCCAAGTCTGAAGTATGCAATGTGGGTCCAAAGCAGGATGGGCCCTTATAAGCAGGAACACTGACATCCCCTAAATTCTGCTGAAGATGTTACCTAGCCTGGTAATGAAACATTCAGAAACCAACTCATAAGCTTGGAGAACGAACCTTCACCCTCATTCTGTACCTGAGCTACAGATATTCACCACCATCTTAAACCAGAGAATCCAGGAGTCAAGATAGATGGCTTATATCCTGAACTATCAGTCTTAGATTTTGGGGATCTATCTCACATTACCAGTTTGCTTGACTATCCAGTCACAGAAACTCAGCATGCAGTTTCCGTACATTTTCTTTTCAATGCTTGCCTGAGTCCTGGAGTCTATTGTTCAGTTGTGGGCAAAAAAACCAAAAACAAAAACAAAAACATTGATGGCTCCATGGATCAATGGAGAAAGACAGTTTCACCTTTTCTTGCCTAGCTGGTCTTCCTGGGTCATTGATTTTCTGGACGTGTCTCCTCTGCACACACATTTTGTCAGGCAAATCAAAGAAGTCAGTCTTACCCTCCTATATTTGAAAACTTCCCATAAAGTGCTGCAGGTTCAGAAGCAAATATATCCAGAGTTCCTTTGGAGAGAGGGATGGAAGTAAAATGGAAATAAATTAAAAACATGCCCAGTTAGAGATACAGAAATAAATGTTGTAACTACAGAGTAAGAAGTTAATTTACATTTACATTTAAAGCTGTTGTAAAAGAAAATTAGAATAGAATAGAACATGGAATGGGAATAGAATAGAATAGAATAGAATAGAATAGAATAGAATAGAATAGAATAGAATAGAATAGAATAGAATAGAATAGAATAGAATAGAATAGAATAGAATATAGACCAGATCAGAGTAGAGTAGAGTAGAGTAGAGTAGAGTAGAGTAGAGTAGAGTAGAGCATAGAGCATAGAGCATAGAGCATAGAGCATAGAGCAGAGCAGAACAGAACAGAACAGAACAGAATACAATACAATACAATACAATACAATACAATACAATACAATACAATACAATACAATACAATAGACAATATGGAAGAGACAATAGAATAGACAATATGGAAGAGAGTAGAATAGAATAGAATAGAATAGAATAGAATAGAATAGAATAGAATAGAATAGAATAGAATAGAATAGAATAGAATAGAATAGAATAGAATAGAATAGAATAGAATAGAATAGAATAGAATAGAATAGAATAGAATCTGGAATGGACCTTGGAGGTCTTCTAGTCCAGCCCCCTGCTCAAGCAGGAGAACTTATACCATCTCAGACAAGTGACTGTCTAGCCTCTTTTTAAAAATCTCCAATGATGGACCTCCCACAATTTCTGGGGGCAAGCTGTTCCAGTGGTTAACTGTTGCCTACTGAGATTGGAAAATCAATTCATTTTATTCCAGAGACATTTGTAATTGCATTTTAATCTCCAACAGTTAACATTATAAAATGAGGAATTTGATGAATGACTTAATCCTCGTTTTATCCACCAAAGCACCAGAGGGAAGGACAAGTAACAATAGTTGGAAACTGATTGAATAGAGAAGCAACCTGGAATTAAGGAGAAACTTCCTGACAGTGCAGACAGTTGCTACTATTGAGCAAGGCACCACCTATACTATACCTGTGCATTTGGTTTTTACATGACATAATTTTATTTTTTTTCTTCTGCTTGTTTTCTACACATTTGAGTTTGTTCCTTTTTTTCTTTCTGCTTTTTTCATTTTAAATATTAGTCCCTGTTGGTTTTTATCTTTCCTTTTAAAGTTGTAATAACATTTTAAATCTATCTGCCTGTCTATCAATGGCATACAGAAATAGAATGAAGCAGCCTATTTTAAATAGCTTCCAGGGCTTTTTTAAAAGCTATAATTGGCTAAAAATTAATTGTAATTAGTTTTATTAATAGGGTGCTGCCTCTCCCACTAAGGTATTTTTATTTTGTCCAACTATCCCCAAATCAATCCACATTAGGTATCTTGGACAACATTCACAACATTCATTGCTTAACTAAATACGTAAAGCAGAGCTGGACAGAGAGAGCTTCCAGAACTTTTTTTACTTAATCTGTACAGAATGTTTGAATGGATGGTTTGCTCAACCTTGTCCAGCGGAAGGAAAAAATTTCCAGCTTACTTCACAAGGTTGCTGTTATGTGGATAAAATAGCAGTAGATATCCCCCTATAATTTGCTCGATGACAGTGGAAGAAAGACAGATACAAATCTTACAAACAAAACCTTTGCAATGAACACCTGCTAAATATGAATTCAGATGTACATTTAGTTTGAGATAGTGTATAAAGGAAACAGTAGCCTGAGAGACAAAATCTGAAAAGAATATGAACCATGAATAAACAGTTTTAAAATCAATTCCGCAGCTACGGAGGAAAAATATTATGTTGTGAGGTGTCCAGAGTTGCTTTGAAACAAGATGGGGGATGAAAAATGATAGATAGATAGATAGATAGATAGATAGGTAGGTAGGTAGGTAGGTAGGTAGGTAGGTAGGTAGGTAGGTAGGTAGATAGATAGATAGATAGATAGATAGATAGATAGATAGATAGATAGATAGATAGATAGATAGATAGATAGATAGATAGATAGATAGATAGATAGATAGATAGATAGATAGATAGACAGACAGACAGACAGACAGACAGACAGATGTGGGGAAAGGGAAAGGAGAGAGAGGAAGAGAAAGAGAGGGATTCTCAAATTAGACAATTTGATTAGGCAGAGCATTTCCTTGAATATTCTCCAGGACTGAACTTCTTCAACAGTTCAGAAGCTTTAGAGGAGGAAGGGGGAACATCCAAAAATTTATTAGAAAACCATCATCTGAAAAAAATCAGTCCAGTCTTAACTCGAACTCTTTGCTCCCTAGATTTATTGCTCTCCCTGTCCACTTCAGCTTTAACTTAAAAGACCTTCCCACTAGGGGAAAAAGTGGTTTCATTTCTAAAGTCTGGATGCCAGCCACCAACCAAGAAGTCTGCATGAGATGAGCAGAGATTAATGGCCTCTTTGTTCACAGACCAGAACAGCAGGTGTTTTGCTGCCAGAAGCTCTGAGACAAGCAGCTAACATGGGCAGATTGGTTGCAGGGTGGTGGTATCCTTTTGCGTCCTGCTATTGCTCAAGTGAATCTAATTCTGAAGGCTCCTTTGATAATCCATGTATAAACCAAGGCTGCGGAACAACAGTTAATCTTATGCTCCTCAAGCAGACTTTTTCCCTGGCAAGAACAATCACTTTACCTCAGGAAAAGAGAAAGAGAGATACACAATAAAGAGAGAGTTAAAGACAGAATGCACCGCCTGGGCTATCTTTCACGGGTTCACGGTGAGATGGAGGACAGCAGCTACAAAGAAAATAACAGTTTTGGAGATTATATTTGGGGAGGTTCCTGAAAAGCTGAACTTGGAAGCAAATTCTAGAAGGTTTGCTTTGCCAGATCTGATATACTGCCCAGAAAAGGAGTTTCGGGGCACCTCAAGGTCACAGGTTTTGTGGTTCTGGAAGTAAACATTTCAGAGTCTCCAATTCCACATAGAAAAAGGAGTTGGGTGCTGCTTAAAAATGAATTACCTAGGATTATTTGTACCTGAATCAAAGCAGTCAATTTAGCCGTCTCTGCCAACTCCATAGACTTTTACAGCCATTTGACCATTGTGGGAATTAATTCTGTTTCTACTTGGATTTTGGACTTCAGATGGGAGAAATGATTAGATAGGTTTTTTATTATAGAAATGGCTATTATTAGATAAAAGTAAAACATCAAGGTTGTATGTTATTATCTTATTCTACTGCACCAAAAAGAGTCAGAAGTCAATGCTTTTTTTCCCCCTTTTCCTCTTTACATTTCTTCTTCCCTTTTTCCTCCCCTGTTTCCCCATTATTCTCATTTTTCTTTGTATTTCTCTGTTTTATATTTTGGGAAACTAATAAAATACAGGATTATTTACCGCCTATTGAAGAATGGATACCGCCTATTGAAGAATGGACTGTGAAAGTAACAAATTTGGCGGAAATGGCGAAAATATCAGCATACTTGAAAAACCGCACCAATGAGCAATTTGTGACTGACTGGAAACAGTGGATAGACTATATCCAAGAGAGACACCAATCAAACAGAATGCAGCTGGCGTTCAGCTAAGGATCGATGGGAGGAGGGATGAAGGGCTAACAAATCAAATGTTTACAAAAACTAACACCCAACGTTGAATGTATATGTTCTATAACTAATGCCTCTTAACATAACCTTAGGACTAAGGTTGTTTGCTTTAATATTGTTAAAGTAGACTGAATCTCTACCTCAGGATATGAAACTTTTACCTCAGGATCTCGGGTTGGGGACCATAAAAGATTGCACTAGTAATGGGATGAAGTCAACTCAGAAGCGCAAACGCACAATATGCGATAGACTAGATACAGTAGATAGACCATATATAAGAGAAACACCAATCAAACAAAATGTATTCGGAGTATACTTGAAGATGTAAGGGAGGAGGGGAGAACGTTTACTAAAACAAATGTTTACAAAGATTAATATCTAATGTTGTATGCTATGTTCTAGGATGATTGCTTAGCAATAGGATCTTATGTTTAATGTTGATCACATTAATATTGAAACAGATAGGGGAAACACCAATCAAAATAAAATGTAACAGGAGTATAGTTGAGGCTAGACGCGAGGAGTGGGGGAAAAAGGCTTACTAACGCAGACGTTTTCAAAGACTAATACTTAGTATTGTATACCAGGTGTCATGATGATTGCTGCATAATAGGTTTTTATGCTCAATGTTGATTGTTTTAATAAAAGAATTTTTATAATAAAAAAAAATACAGGATTATTTGTACCTGGATGGATGGAACACTTGATAATATCAGAGCTGTTGGCCTGACTGGGATGATAAAACAGATCCTGGCAATCTAATTCCATAGCCCTAGCAACAGAAGAAGGAAGATGACAGTCCTTTTCTAAAAGGCAACTGGACTTTCTTGAGTTTTTTTTCTTTCCTTTGAAAACATTTTGCTTCTCATCCAAGACGCTTCTTCAGTTCTAACAGTTAAAACTGAAGAAACTTCTTGGATGAGAAGCGAAACAAGGGGAAAAAAAGTCGTGTTGCTTTTTAGAAAAAAAAATCACGACCTGGATGATTGAGAATCTCCATAGACAAGAAAGATGACAGAGCATTAGGGAACACTGGTACTCGATATACTAGCTAAGAGCAGGGTCCAGGTGTCCCTTCCTTAGTTTGTGTTGTTTAGCTGCAGTCACAAAGTGAAGAACAAAAAAGCCCATTCCTCCTTTTGCAAGTTGAAAAATACGCAGCCGCACCACCACTCAGCAAAGTGGAATGGAACTTTCACCTCCAAATACACCTATCATTTTTCCATCTCTGTGTCACATTGTCAAGGTAATTATAATTTAGTAGCTGGCCGGCAGAAGTGATACGGTATGTAGAGAATGAGTCAGCAGAGTATTTTGGGGATAGTATCCCTTTAAGAGGCTGTGTCTGAGGGGAATTGCAGTTGGAATCTTTAACTCACTTGAACCGTTTGAATAAAACTGACTATCTTGTATTCTGTATGCTCCCTGAATAGTGTTGTTTCATATTGTATATTGGATTGCAAGGCGTTCAAACCAGTCAGTCTTAGAAGAGATCAATCCCGACTTCTCTTTAGAAGGCCAGTTCCTGAAGTGGAAACTCAAGTACTTTGGCCACCTAATGAGAAGGAAGGACTCCCTGGAGAAGAGCCTGATGCTGGGAAAGATGGAGGGCAATAGAAGAAGGAGACGACAGAGAATGAGTGGCTGGATGGAGTCACTGAAGCAGTAGGCGTGAGCTTCAATGGACTCCAGAAGATGGTAGAGGACAGGAAGGCCTGGAGGAACGTTGTCCATGGGTTCGCGATGGGTCGGACACGACTTCACAATTAGCAACAACAAATTAAACCACAGTTCTTTTAACAAACCACTGTCAGATGTTTATGTTCCTCTGTTATCACAAGAAGAAAATAAGAAAAAGGCTGCGATAATTTATATTTTTAAACAACACACATAACAGAAATTATAGCATTGCCTGATAAGAGTCTCATCAGGATATGAGATGACAACAATGGGGAGGAAGAACACAAAGCAGATCAAAAAGAAGGGGGTCCCAAGAGAAAGTGAAAAGACGCTCACATGATTCCTTTGTGGTTTCATTTACAAGCTGTTTACTGAAGTGGGGGGGAGGGACAACATCTTGTTCATCCCTGATTGATTAGCATTATCTGGAAATGGTGGATGCACCAATTGGGCAATATTCTCCTTCTCCCCCCCCCGCCACACAAATATCTTTTTCCCTTTACAGTATATGCTGCCTTGCATTCCAGAAGGCCATGGTGAATGTCACAGCCAACTCACCATGGCCAAATCACCACAATCAACTTGCCACAACCAGCTTGCTCACAGGACAACTCCCCCTGGCCAACTTGCCATGGGACAAGAGTTACACTAGTATCAAAGAAATGGTGGAATAGAATTATTTTTTGAGGAATGTTTGCCAAAACAGACGTTTACAAAGACTAATACCTAATGTTGTATGTTATGTTCTATGATGATTGCTTCTTAATATGATCTTATGCTTAATGTTGATTACTTTAATATTGAATTTGTTAGGGATTATAAAAGAGTGCACTATTACGTTTACAAAGACTAATACCTCATGCTGTATTTTTAGGCTTTATGAGGATTGCTTTTTAATATGATCCTATGTTTAATGTTGACTGCTTTAATATTGGGAAAGCGTACTGAGTTTCTACCTCAGGTTACTGAATTTCTACCTCAGGATCTTTTGCTAGGAATCATAAAAGATTGCACTACTACTGAGACGAATTTACTTCCGAAGCTTGAATGAACAATATGTGATACACTAGAAGCAGTAGATAGAACATATACAAGAGAAACACCAATCAAATAAAATGTATCAGGCATATAGTTGAGGCTTGACGTGAGGAGTGAGGAATGTTTACTAAACCAGACATTTACAAAGATTAATCCTTAGCGTTGTATTGCAGGTTATATGATGATTGCTTTTTAATACGATCTTATGTTTGATGTTGATTGTTTTAATAAAAGAATTTTTTACAAAAAAAAGAATAGAATTATTTTTTTAAAAGGATGCAAAAGGAGGGACAGAATGAAATGTGAACGACAACAGTTAAAATAATTTTTAATTTGATTTAAATGATTAAATTGAATTGTTAAGTTGTCCTGCAGTGAGTTCTCCCACGGCCAGTTGGCCATGGCGAGTTTTGGTCACAGCAAGTTGGCTGCAGCAAGTTGTCCCGTTCCATTCCAGAATTCAGCAACTGTAAGAAAGCAGGCAACCTAACCAGCCATTCAGATCCCCATAAATCATGGCATAGTTGCTGAATTTGACAATTGTGCCTCGTATATTTTAGTATCAATTTTCCAACATGAAACGAGTCAATTCACCCTTTCAAATCACCCTGTAATTTGTCCTATATTGTTACTCACTTGAAAAGAATCGACAGAGGTAGCAGGACCTGGAAAAGAGCAGAGCTGGGTGAGTTTCCACTTTTTCATAGTCTTTGGAAGGCCAACAGAGTATATCATAATTTCAACAGCTTGGTTTCAGAAGGTATTACCAGATCTGGGTCTATTGCAGACATTAAAGTAGAAGTTTGATTTGCCACAGATTATATTTCCTTGAGATAAGATAACAGTACAGAATATATTTCCTTGAGATAACAGGAGGTGATAGGACAGAAGGTGGCAGGGGTAATAAGTGGTCCAAAATGTACATTCAGCCTGCTAGAAAATGAATTCAGTTTACTTCTTTTTCATCTGTGCAAGCTGGGAAGAGGGATTACTTTTTTGGACTAAAACTGAGCAGGGTGAGAAACTTGATTACTGACCAATACTTGAACAGTCATTAGATGAGCATCTCTTACTTTACTTTACTTTACTTTATTTAAATTTCTATGCTGCCCTTCTCCTGAGACCCAGGGCGGCTTACAACAATAATACAATAAAATTAATTTACAATGACAATCAACCATCCAATCCAAAACACATTCATTCAATCCGAAACACATTCATACAGCATACAATCACAATCAATACACAGTCACTGATGGAGGCACGTTCGTAGGCCCAGGGGCAGAGTACAGTTCATACGCCCCAAGCCTGTCGGCATAAATGAGTCTTCAATAATTTCCGGAAAACTAGGAGGGAGGGAGCAGTGCGAACCTCTGTGGGAAGCTGGTTCCAGAGGGCTGGGGCAGTGACAGAGAAGGCCCTTGTCCTAGGCCCCGCCAGATGACATTGCCTAATAGACGGGACTCGTAGGAGGCCAACCCTATCTCTGTTCATACATTAACCAGGAAAAAGCTAGCTCTACTTAGTTTCAAATCCAAATCAAAAGAGTTGGGCAGCAGACCAAACAATTTGGAAAGTGCACAGATAATTTAGGTTTCTGCCTTGTATGCATGGTAGGAACCTAGCTCTTCATTAAAGTTATGATCAAGATCACTCCCTACTTTGGCATTTGGCCATATTAATTAGAAACACCCAAAAAGACTGAGCTGGAATCAAATGCAACCTCAAATGGAAGAAATGCCCTGTAGACTTAAGTATCTCTTCAACGTTTAATTCTGAGTCAGCATATCTGGGATTGCACTGGAATAGTCTTCTCTGAACTAGAATCTTTCAAGAGATCTACCAGACCATTCCCCCTTCCATCTCTCAGTCCTTTTTAATCCATTTTAAAATATATCTGAAATTAATACAGCCTGGTTTATCTGAGGATCTATTCTGACTTGAATACATACCACTGAGGGATCCTTGGTGCTCTCTGGGCTGGTTGTTTTCCTGCAGATGTTTCATCATCCAGCTAAGTAGCATGATTAGTGCTGATGATGTTACCTAGTTGGATAATGAAACATCTGCAAGGAAACCACCAAGCTCAGAGAGCACCAAGGAACAGGCAGTTCAACCCTTGAGTTACAAATATTCTGTTCTATTGATACTTACAGCCATGGCTGTATGTTTATACTAACACTGAAAATGAATGACCAGCCAATCGGTTTTTGACTTTCTTGACCAAGAACTGGCCACAAAGAACTGATGGTCACTTAATGCAGGCTTATTATCATTTCAAGTTGACCAATAACTGATTGCCTCATCCCATCCCCTCAGCCTTCTCCAGATCAATGCTTCAAGCAAACATCCTTTCCCACTTTCAACAGAGAGAAAGAAAATGTGCTAATGTTTACCTGCTCCCATATGACATGTGTTTCATATTTGCGAACATTTGTGCATTGTTTTGCAAAAAAATAAATAAATCTCAGAGGCATTTTAAGGAGAAGCTGTCCAACAGGGAGGTGGGGAAAAAAAACCTCACATACACAGAAATCAACCTGTAAAAGCTTCCCAGTTGTCATGGCAGCAAGCCACCCATGCCTTCCAACCCCCCTGTGGTGCATTAATTGCTACACTACCAATTGTACATTTAGACACTTTGCCTAATGCTAACCCATTGCTATGATGGGAGCTCAGGTCCCAGGAAGCAGAATAAAACAAATAACCCTCCAGTAGGACCATAGATCCTCCAGGAAGCCCAAGGCAGCAATATGTGATTGTTTTTGAAGCAAAATTCACTTGAGCCAAAGCAGCATTTTGCAGTTCAGCAATGGCAAGGCACTGACACAAGAACCAGTTACAATCTCAATCCCCAGGTAGGTAGTAGTAGTTATACTAGTAGTAGCAATAGTAATTTACAATTAATTCATAATCTAAGACTAGTGGAAAGTTAATAATTCAAGTCCTAACCAAGGAGCTAAAATATTATTAAGGTAGCATCTGAGAATATAGGCAGTTCCAAGCAGGATACTTTTCTGTAAACATAAGGTGTTCAGTCCAACAAATTCAAAATTTCCAAATGTCAAGGGAGTCCTTAGGTATCATTATTAATATTAAGAAGCTCACACCATTATCATCCCCTACACCTTTCAGGTTTGAAAGCTAACACATCCTTTTAAGTTAATCATAGCTGCGCATTGCGTTGCAAAACCACTGAACCACTTCAAATCAGCCTAAAGTGAATAGCATTGGCAGACATTTCTTGTCAAACAGATTTCTCCAAAGGGCACTTGCAACCACTGGGTTCTATTCCTCAGCCTGATTTTTTTTTCCCCTTATGTCTCTGGCTGCAGTGAAATACAAACCTGGGTTTCACTTTGTTTTTTCAAAACATTCTTTGGGGTTCAAATGTGTTGCTTCTCCATGGTATTCAGAGGATGAAAGGTGATTTACAGTTGTTGATGTGACTATCGGGAAGAGAAAAAAAAGAAAAGTATAAAGTGGTCTTTTAACTGAAGATAGAGAGTGATATACTTTTCTACACATCTTTCTTTCAGGGCAGATGCAAAATGAATGTCTCCAGTCACAACCATTTCATTAAGCAAAAGAGCTGCATCTTTCTCTTATCCACATCTATGGAACAATCCAGGTTTTTTGTTGTTGTTGTTTTTAAAGACCTTCCCTGAAAAATTTCTGAATCAGCTGGCTTTCTATTTTATTCTTTTGCTGATTCTTGCTCCAGTTTATTGAGTGAGCATAGCAAGGAAGAAAACCACAGCCAACGTCAAGGATGCATGAACATTTCATAAATAACACAGCCATAATGTCTATATTTTCATACTTCATGAATTGTGACTTTCCAAAGGGACTTGTGAAGAGTACATTGTGCAAATCTTAGTCCTTTCCACCTTCAAACTGAAAAAAAGAGAAGGCTTTTTTATTAAGGACCATCATTCTGTCCAATGTTGTTCCTCCAGTTTACTGTGTTTTAAATCTTTGATTCTGTTGGATCTACTTCTACTTCTGGATTTAATATGATTTATCATAAAAATATATATTTGACAATATAGGTATTTTTATGGGAATCTTTTCCTTTGACAAGCCATTTTCCTCAACATAATGCATGGTCTATGTGCCTCTTCTGTGTGTTATTTTGATAAATACATACATCGTTTTGTCTGTATAAAGTTTTCTCAATATACCTATATCTGTATGTGCAAACAAACAAACAAAAAAATCTTGGAAACCACCACTGCACACTTTGTCAATGTATGGATTTAAAAGAAAAATTGCATTGATTATAAATCACAAAACAACATAAATCTGGAACAGAATTAAATAAGTACAAATTACAGCTTTGTTTATCAAGCTTCCGTATTCAAGCAGAGATTGCATAGACATCTGAAAGGGATGCTTTAATCTGGGATCCTCCACTGAACAAAGGGTTGGACTAAATAGTTTAATAGTCCCTTCTAGTGATTTTTCAGCTAGGGAACACAAATCAAATGCACAAGTATAGGGTGATGATTTCCTGGCTTGACAGTAATATGTATGACATTAACGGTAGCTGATCATTGGTTGAATGTAAGCCAATGGCATAATGTAGCTACCAAAAATAGAAATATCATTTTAGATTAATTGAAGTACTTTTGTAAAATTAAAAAAAAAACTTAGTGGAAGTAATGATATATTTTGAAAGCAAAATTTCAACTAATACACAGGAAGTATATCTAGTAGGTTCTAATCTAAGCCAGTGGTTCTCAACCTTTTTCAGGTTGAGACCCCACTTGCCCCGCCCATACGTGCCGCAACCCCGACCCGGGCACGCGCGCGCTGGGCCGATCCGCGCTTGCGCGGGGCGCACGCACCGAAAAAAAAATAAAAAAAACAAAAAAAAACCAACAAAACCCCAACAAAACAAAATGGCGGACCGCGACGGGCGGATCCGCGCATGCACGGCACGTGCGTGATGGGCTGATCCGCGCATGCGCGGCGCGCGCACGCCAAAAAAATTAAAAAAAACAAAAAAAATTCAAAAAAAACACCCAAAATGGCGGACCGCGACGGGCAGATCCGCGCATGCGTGGCACGCACACGCGATGGGCTGATCCGTGCATGCACGGCACACGCATGCCAAAAAAAACTTTAAAAAATTTTAAAAAATTAAAAAAAAAACAAAACAAAATGGCGGACCGTGGTGTCCGGCGACCCCCGCGAAATGGTCATTCGACCCCAAATGGGGTCGCGACCCATAGGTTGAGAACCACTGCCCTAAATATTAAATAGATATCTCAGGGAAAAGAATGACTTAAAAAGGTAAAAGGAAAAGCCTAGAATTTAAACCCTGGGGCTAACTGTAGGCCTGATGGATGATTCTTATGTTCCGTGTATATATATAACTTTTTCCTATCTATTTTCCTGTTCCGTAATAACTTCTCCTGCTGGTTAGTTACAGAAGGTAGGGCTCAGTTCCATGCCTGGTGTGAAATCTGACATCCATGGCATACAGAGCTTTGCACAGGTAGTCCTCGGCTTACGATCACAACTGAGCCCAGTTGCTAAGTGAGACCTTTGTTAAGTGAGTTTTGTCCCATTTTACAACCTCCCTTGCCATAGTTGTTAAGTGAATCACTGCAGTTGTTAGTAACATGGTTGTTAAACTAATCTGGCTTCCCCATTAGCTTTGCTTGTCAGAAGATCACAAAAGGGGATCACGTGACACCCCCACTACGACCGTCTTAAGTATGAATCAGTTGCCAAGCATCTGAATTTTTATCCTATGACCACGGGGACGCTGCAATTGTCGTAAGTGTGAAAAACGGTCATTGTAACAGTGCCATTGCAACTTTGAACAGTCACTAAATGAACTGTTGTAAGTCAAGAACTACGGTATCTGTATAATTTATTGACAGAACCATCCATGTCTATGTAGTCTACTCTGCCCTCTTAAATTTTCAATGGGGTCCATTTTGCAAGTCCCGCCAGTTCACATCAACAGCTAATGTGATTCCATGGTAGGGTCTAGACAATAAAATAAACTGCCTTCTCCTTGTTTTATTATTGGAAGAGGCTTAAAATGTTTTTTTTTAAATTTGTCTTTTACTTGGTTTTTATTTTATTTTATTTTTTAAAAAGAGGTTTTCTGCTAAGTTTGAATAATTTTACTTTGTATGAATATTTGAAAGCCACTCAGAGAGACTAATGGGAGTCAGTAACATATAAATGTTAAAATAAATAAATGGCCAGGGTGAGCATAACATAGTATTTATCATTATGCCAAGTGGGAGTACTAAACCCTCAATTCAGGGGGGAAAAACCCTAATAATTGGAACATAAGCATCTTGTTCTCTGAAATATTATTTTCCACCTTCACCCCAACATTTGTTTTGTAATGACACTTTTTCCATTAAAATAAACATTAAAGGATGAAGAATGGACCCTCACCTCTCATTTTCTGGTGAGGCAGAATACTCAGATTTGTGTACATCTCTAAGGAAAGTTTTATCTTGCCTTTTTCTCAAATGACAGACTTTGGTTCTCTAAGGTCCTGCAGCAATTAACTGAAAATAGCTGTGAATAAAGCACGTTGAGGAACATGCATAATGGTTTACCTTCCTTAGGCCTATAAAATATTCAGGAGCTTCAGTTAGTTATATTAATCTGAGTTTTCTGGGTCTTTGGAGTGGGGAGAAAAAAGAAAGGGATCAAACCAAAGTTTGCAATTTCCTCTTTAGCAGGCTGAGTAAATCTTTCAGGTTCTTCTTTCAAAACCTGAAGCTGTTTTGAAATATCCAAACAGCAACTGAAACTGTTTTGAAAGACAACACATGCACATTTTCAGCCATTATTATTTTTCATTAAAAATGGATTCCTGCAATCACATGCACAACATGGGCAGATGGAATGATACATGAAAACCTGTGAAATTCACCTAGAATGGATTATGTACAAGAAAAATTTTTTTTCTCAAAAAACGTTTGCTAATTAAGGAATTGGCATGAAGAATGTAGGCTTCAGGAGAAAAGTGTACAGATTATTTAGAAATGGAACAGCATTAAGGCTGGAAAAAAAGAAAGGAAGAATGATTAAAATCATAACCTGACAGACCTACAGTACCTAGAGCTAGCATTACTGATATAAAAGGTGATAGCATTTTGATTTATTTGATAAACCCTTGCTCAAATGTAAAGATTTTTTCATAAGCAGGATTAGTGTATGAAATGACCGGGCTGAGCCCAAGGGAGGGGTCAAACATGTCATAGGTCACAAGTCCTTGTATGCCCACAAGAGATCTAAGGCTACCCCACCTTGAATGTCTCTCTTATCTCCCGTGCATTTCCCTTGACTGTTAGTTGGCCAGGTTCTTGTAGCGAGCTTAAGCTTGCAATAAATTTTTATACTTGTTTGAACTGCCTGAATCTCTTCATTTCCCAGGGCGCTTGACAATTAGAACTCTATATGTGTATGGTCTGAATCATGATTACCATTTTTTTAAAAAAAAAACAATAGGCTTCCAAATCTTCAATTCTACATAAGAACCAGGTTTTAAAGGGCCCTTTCCATACCAGAAATCTCTCTCATTCTTCAATTTGATTAGTGTAGATGGGCCAGGTTGTTAAAAGTGTGAAAAACATAAGAACTTACTTAAAAATGTCTAATTGGCCAAAGAAAGACATAAGCTAAATTCAAAGTCAGTAAGAAAACAAATGTTTATCCCTCTCTAGAGAGGGATCAGTGGCTCTGACAGCCTTAAAAAAAAGAAAAAAGGAAGGATGAGACATCTGTCTGTCTTCAGAAAACAAACAAACAAACAAATAAATAAATAAATAAATATGTTAGGAGAAAGGAACCTAATGCCATCTTTCAGCCAGTGTGGGAAGGTGGTATCAATCAAGAGGGACTTTGTGCAGCTCTTATGAAAAAGATACTAAGCTGGAAATGAAATTCCATTATTGACAAAAGAAAAGGTTTTTGCCAGAAACCCTGGGCAGCAAGGATGTAGCTAAGATCAGTACAAGAGAGAGTTTCTACAATCCATCAGGAGGAGATGTGAGAAGGTGACCCGCTGATCACCTCACACCATTGTCCTTTGCAGAGGGCAGCCTGTAACAGAGGCACCCCTGTGCGCTCTGAAAGCACTCAGAGACACCTGCAAGTTTGCCCTTTATGGCTGCCATCCCAAACTGTTAAATATCACACTCTTTGGGTTGTGATTTACTCAACTAATGTCCCCCCTCCTCTTCTCACCATCTTCCTCACACACACACACACACACCTCACCAGGGACCAATTTTGGATATAGAGCACAAGGCAACAATGGATTTCTTAAAGAGCAGACGGGCAGGGAAGATTGATAGGATCAATGAACCCTCTGAAATGGAAGCAGAAAGACAGCATTCAAGAGTTCAGGAAGAAATCAAAATGAGAGGGCATTTATTGTTAGGGCTAATCTAAAATGGGAGGGGGTGTTTTTTTCCCCCATGAGTGATTCTTCTCCGTTTGAAATTGGCACAGCCCATCAGGGATTAGTCCATTCAGAAGTGGGGGGAGAGATGGGCTTTGTTTTCAATGACATTGATTGGCTATAGCAGTGGTGGCAAACCTATGACACGGGTGTCAGAGGCGGCACTCAGAGCCCTCTCTGTGACCACGCGTGGCATCGCCCCAGTCCTAGGTCTTCAGCTGGGTTTTATAAAACCTTCTCGCTTTAGGCCTCTATCGCCATGTACAAAAAAAAAGGTTCAATCAATCAGTCAATTTCAACTTTTCGCGGGGAAAAAAAAGATCTTGCAAAGTTGGAATTGATTTCTTGGACTTTTTAGTCCCACCCAGTCTGCTGTTACCACTGCAGCCACGCCCACCCAATGGGCCACACCCACCCAATGGGCCACACCTACCCAATGGGCCACACCCACCCAGCACCCGAAGATGCATAAGTGGGTTTTGGGTTGCAGTTTGGGCACTCAATCTCTAAAAGGTTCGCCATCACTGGGCTATAGGATATCTTGGTCATCATTGCATCAAAGGCATGGGCCCTGTTTGGCTGGAAACTTGGGAAGAAAATAAATCAAACCAGAGTATCTGGAAGGAAAGCAAAAGGGAGGATTAGAAACAGTTGTAAACAGCCATTTCTTAAAATGAAGAAAAATAAGACAAAGGGATTGTGGATCTGCTATGCAGTAAAATGTTTAAAGTGAATATTTCAAACGTATATTATAAAAACATTTTCATAAAAATTTTACCTAACATTTATGATGGGTAAAACTTCTTTGCCACCCATTTAACCTTTGCTACTTTTCTGGAACAACAAAATAAAATTCTCTGCATCTGAAAAAGAACTTCCTGCTCAATACTTAATGGAGCGATTGGTTGTCTTTTCAGAAAAATCCTATACAATGCTTTTTGAATATTGCAATCAATTTCCAGCAAAGAATAACACAATGGAATGTGTTCCCATCTGAAAAGCTTTGTACATATAACAAACTAACATATGCAGTGATGTTGCGGATAAGCTGACTTCAATTAGATTGTAGAATGTATCAACAGAGAGTATCGGCGTCTCTTTTGGAAAGAATAAATTAAACTAGTCAGCAAAAACATTTTCCTACTTAGATGTCAATAAGACCAACAGTTACTAAGATTAAGTTAATTGCATGAATTAGAATTAAGAGTGTATTCAGCCTGGCTTCAAAGCAGTGCATTTATTATATCTCTGACACAGCTAAAGGTGTCATCAAACTCTGCATGAGATGTACACTACAGGTTTCCCTGTCAGTCAGGTCCAGTGGTGGGATTCAGCCGGTTCGCACCGCTTTGGCAGAATCAGTAGCTAATTTTTTATTGCCCGGGCTCAGAATGGACTTCCGGAAGCAGCATCCACACAGAGAACCGGTTGTTCACATATTTGAATCCCACCACTGGTCAGACCCAATGATAAGGCACGGTGCTCATCTCTGTTTCTTTGGCCAAAGGAGCCAGCATTGTCCGAAGATAATTTCTCTGCTCATGTGACCAGCATGGTACCTATTAATCTACTCACATCTGCATGCTTTTGAACTGCTAGTTGGGCCAGGGCTGGGGCAAGAACAGGGAGAATGGGACAACTCGCCAAAGCCAACTCACCAGGGACAACTAACTGCAGGACAATTTAACGATTCTATTTAATTATTTAAACAAATAAAAAAAAATCATTTTAATTTTCGCCATTCACACTTCATGCTCCCCTACAACGTTGTAGTTGTCCCTCAGTGAGTTGGCCATGGCAAGTTGGCCTTGGCGAGTAGGTCATGGTGTGTTGGGCGCAACGAATCGTCACAGACCCCACTCTGTTGCGCAGAGCTTGGGTTTAGTTACTCTTAAATAACTAGCAAAACTAATAACTATTTGGGTTTCCTTGGAGCAACGTCTTCAATCCCTAAAATGGTTGTGCAAAAGATACAGCTTTCTAACTTGGTCAGAACCAATAGTAACCATTGAGTAACAAAATACTTGAAATCTCTGAGATTTCATCTCTCTTAAACAAAGCTATGAAAGAGCATGAGATTTAATTAGACTAGAAGAGAAGCAGAGAATGCAGAAGTGAAATCACAGTGTTTGTGTTATATATGACTGGAAGGAGAAAAGATTCTAAAATTACCATTCTAGTTATCTTGCAAATATTTAAATGTTTCTTCTAATCTATTTCCCCCTGAGCATTCTGAGTTACAAGTGATATTTAGATGAGTAAGTGATGTGATGGATTAAAATATTGATCAATAGATGTCCATAGAGGCGTTGCCTTAGCATCTTATTTTGGGACGGAATTATGGAAAGAACTAGCTTAAGTATTTTCTGTCTTATTTCCTCAAAGGTACTTTTCTTTGATCCAGAGATCAAAGTGTATTGCCCACTAAACATTTCAATACTGGATGTATTGCCAGCTGTTTTTAATTTCTTTTCAGAGCAAGAAATTTGCGGCAGCCATTAAATGCAACAGAGTACATCTAATAATTCTATGGGAAGGGGAATTTTGGCAAGAAATTCTGCTGAAATGTCCTGCTTTCAGAGGGGAAGAGCTCAAGAGGGCTCAAACATATCCTGACGTCTGCAAAATGTATTTTTATTAAAATACAGGTGGACCTAATTTACAACAATTCATTTAGTCACCCCAAAGATCCAATTGCACTGAAAAAAGTGACTTTCGGCTGTGATCTGTGGTGGTGCAGTGGTTAGAATGCAATACTGCAAGCTACTTCTGCTGACTGCCAGCAGTTCAGCAGTTCGAATCTCATTGGCTCAAGATTGACTCAGCCTTCCATCCTTCCGAGGTCAGTAAAATGAGGACCCAGATTGTTGGGGGCAATAGGCTGACTCTGTAAACTGCTTAGAGAAGGCTGTAAAGCACTGTGGAGCAGTATATAAGTCTAAGTGCTATTGCTATTTTTCATACTTACAATGGTTGCAGCATCCCCATGGTCATGTGATCAAAATTCAGATGCTTGGTAACCAATTCATATTTGTGACCATTGCTGTGGCCTGGGGTCATGTGGTCCCCTTCTGCAACCTTCTGACAAGCAAAGTCAATGGGGGAAGCCAGATTCAACAACTGTGTTACTAACTTAACAACTGCGGTGATTCACTTAACAAACATGGCAAGAAAGGTCGTAAAATGGGGCAAAACTCATTTAACAACTGTCTCACTTAGCATAAATTTTGGACTCAATTGTGGCCGTAAGTCCAAGACTACCGGTATCTAGTTTTAGCCAGAGTAAAGATTTTCTAAGTCTTCAGGTGGATTTGGGAGAGAATTCCAGAATCACAACAGAGCCCTGACTGTTTCAAAAAGGCTCTTTCACTTCTTCTTTACAAGTCTTAAGTAGCACAATCTCTTAGCTGTTTGCTTTCATTTATGGTCCTAGGAACCCAGCCAGTGTTTCTTGGAAATGTCTCCAGATCTTTTCTCTGACAATGAAGAATAAGGTTCATTTCAGGTTCTACCCGAGAAAAAAAAAGCTAGTGAAAAAAAGCCAAAAGAAGCAAAATTATGCTGGCTTTAAAGACAGTGATATAAGAGGCTACAACATCACAGCATCTTGCTATTGGGCTTTTAATTCTGCTTCTAAATGTCAGGTCTCTTCTCCAGCTAAACAAAAGAAACCCTTCAGGAATGCTTCAAATCACAGTAGAAGTCCTCTTTAAAGAAGGGACATGATATTTCAGACGTTATGGGCATTATTATTGCACATTACTTTAAATATATACGGGTCCATTAATCATGGAATTTAAAGACTCCATTTTCATAAAGATCCAATAAATATAAACGAGGGAGAGAGAGGGGGAGAGAGAGAGAGAGAGAGAGAGGGAGAGAGAGAGAGAGAGAGGGAGGGAGAAAGAGAGAGAGAGAGAGATAGGGAGAGAGAGAGAGGGAGGGAGAAAGAGAGAGAGAGAGAGAGAGAGAGAGAGAGAGAGAGAGAGAGAGAGAGAGAGAGAGAGAGAGAGAGAGAGAGAGAGAGAGAGAGAGAGAGAGAGAGAGAGAGAGAGAGAGAGAGAGAGAGAGAGAGAGACCCACTGCCAGAATCCCAAGGGCAGAAATAACATTACAATGCTAATATGGTCTGTTGGAGATTGCAGTAATCCAGATTACCATACATAACCGTCTCCCAGAAACTAATTTGACTTTTATTGTGCTGCTAAATGAAATTATTACATGAGCTATAGATTATTGAGCCCTGTGGCAACATAAGATAGCAAAGCACTGAGATGATTTTTTTTAAAGGAAAAGAAACACAGTTGCATGTTTTATGGAAACGGTTTGTACTTGGGTTGAATAAAGAAAGGTCTACCATTTAACTGTCGTAAAGCAGATGATTGTCCCTCGGCTTGTGATGGAGTCAGGGAGCCTATAAATGTATAAATAAATAAATATTAATGATCCAGGCAAGAAGGAATCATCTAGACAATACAATGCCCAAAATGATGTGCTGTTTGCCAACATCTTTATGTGAAAGGCAGAATATGGGGACTACTGTGAATCTAGTCAGGTGTCACAAAGAGGAGTTGTGTTCACCATGGTGATCAAGCTCTGAGGCCGCATAGAAGCTATTGTGCATACAGTTTTAATGGAAAGACATCCTTAATGCAAATCTCCATATGCGATGTGTGACTGTGAACATCAGGGACAATGTTAGGTTAATGCTTATCATTGCTAGTCATGAATAAATGTATTTGTAATATGTGAATAATGCTTGGGATAAACTTTGTCAAGGAAGCAAAGACTATATTCCCCATGGATCTTTTACTCAATATATCCAAGCCAGATCATGCCTAAGGGGAAAATTATTAAATTACTGGTTACTAAAGAAATACATATATTAAAGATATACAATGTCAGAGCGTGCACAGTCTTATTGCGTGAGATAACCCAGAAGTAAATGCAGTAGACAGTGGTCTATATTAAATGGTGATTTATCTTACACTATCTACAATATCATACACCAGGAACAACATACACGTGCTAATACAGCAGGATCCAACAAACCACAATTACAGCAGGAAACAGAAGAGAGAGAACACATCAGCAGAGCCTTCCCTTTATACAAAGGCTCTTAAAGAGACACAGACCCAGCTGAGTCATTCCCATCATTACATCTTACACCTTACATTACATAAGCTGGTTAGCTGTTAAATCATTACCTTGACATACAATTTCTGCATAGTTATGGGATAATATCTGTAATCATGAACTTATTGATAATTTATCCTTTATCCAAAACCTCCTTCCATTGCTTGGTGTTAGAAGACTTGCAGTGCAGAAGATCAATGAGATGTCTGTCTCCTTGGGGATTTGTTGCTGGTTAGTGTACCAGTGGACGAGGATGAATGAATTGCTATTTAGGTTTTGAAGAAGATAGATTCTTCCATTCCAGGAATCAGCAATGTCAGGTAGACTTGAGACCTCAGTGCCCAGAACAAATCAGTGGGAGGAGGAGGAGGAGGAGGAAATTTTTTACCCCTAAAGAAGTGAGGAAGAAGAAGAGATGCAACCAGTCCTTCAAATGACTCAATCAAAACAGTAACCAACCCTAAAATTATCTTATTCCACACCATATGTAACACTTTCATGCAGCTCTGGGCATTTACGCCATTGTCAATCAGCATGATCCAAACAAATCCTGTAGCCAAATGAATCTTTAATGCTAAGAGTCGAGAGCTTCTTCTTCTTGCTGAATATCAGATCTTCTGGTCTTCCAGAAATCCAGCACACACTGTTTTCCAGGGTGGGGATAGAGAATGAGCTTGGTTTAGATTCTGCCAGCATACATGTGAAAACAAATGAATCACTTTGTAACCACAACAGTATTGTACTTTTCAAAATAGCCCTGGGCTAATTTTTCAAGAAAAATTAAACCCACCACTCGGCAAAGCTTTTTTTGGCAGGAAACTTTATAATTCAGTGTCTGGTTAACAGTGTTATATAGTAGGTAGAACAGGGAGATAAGAAACCTGCTAAAAGAGCTTCATATTCACCTGTTCATCCTGTATATGCCAGATATACCTGCCCATGCATAAATGATGCATTATTTGGGTCTCTTTTGGACTTACTTTGCTCAGTCACTCATGGAAGGGCCCCTTTGGAATAAACATGAGCTTCTTGTGCAGAAACATAAGATTCCTTTTTATACAAATCAAAAGTGACCTCTGTGTGGTGTTGCAATGGGAGGATTCGCTTCTAAGCTTTGAAATGTCTGTGACAAAAGAAAGCAAAAAACAACAACAGCAACCCAACAAATCTCGCAGTAGCACTCTCTGAACACAGCTACAGTCCACTGGAGAAAAGAAAACAAATAAGAGGAATTTGCGTGCTAAGGTCATTTCCGCAAGGATGGATGAAACTAGCAATATTTCTTTTAGTTACTTGTATTTTTGTGTTGATTTTTTTAAAAAAACAACAACAACAATTCACACTTTCAATAAATAAATATTTTATTTATTTAAGAAAATATATATGGCTGCCCAAGTCACTCGTAGTGAAATCGTGGATACAATTTAGGAAGCTACCTTTGACTACTCGTTCACTGAGCCCAGTATGGCTGATTTATTGATTGGCTGTTAGTGATTTCTGAGAATATTTTTTCAGTCCTACCTGTGAATTCAGGCAGGAAAGTGCAACCTGAGGAATGGATCGCAGGTGCTCTACCCCTCAACCATAGCCTAAGTATTACAATAAAGGGTTTATTAGAAGAAAGACATGGCTGGAAACACTGGTTCAACATGCCCATGAGGATTCAACCAAGCTTTTCAAAAGCTAAATTATCAGAGGCCTCATGATTATATTTATATAATCAAGCAGCCCAGGTTCGAATCTCAGAAGGGTATGTCTGGCTGATGAGAGCTAATTAGCTCGAAATAGTTATTCTAGTCTCCCTTAATTCTTTGTTAGCAATCCAAAAAAACTTTAAAATATAAATGATGTCACAGCAGCGACTACTGCCTGTGTATGGCTCTAGATTGAGCTGATACAGGCAAAAGATTTCTTTCTCCCATATTTGGGCCGACAGGGTGCATCAAAAAACACTCAAGGTAATTCTCTTCTCCTGTCTCTTCCCTCCCTCACACAGCTGACAAAGTGAGAAAGAGCCTGTGGTCTAGAGGTCAACACAGCTGCCTAATGTGCAAGTAGCCCAGGTTCAAATCTCAGAAGGGTATGTCTGGCTGATGAAAGCTAATTAGCTTGTAATAGCTATTCCAGTCTCCCTTAACTCTTTGTTAGCAATTGACAAAGAAATAAGGGATTTCTGAGATAGCTATTTTGAGTTATTTAACTCTCTTCAGTCAGAACTCACCCTTCCGGGATTCGAACCTGGGCAGTCTGCACACTAGGCAGATGCTTAAACCTCTAAGCCACAGGCTCTCTCCCGCTTTGTCAGTAATCAGGGAGGGAAGATGTGTATATAGTGTTTCTTTTTTAGATAGCACCCTGTAAACCCAAATATGGGAGGAAGAAATCATTCTTTCCTTTTGCCTGTTTCAGCTCAACCCAGAGCCATCTGCAAGCACAAATATATATATGTTTTTTTTTAAATTGTTGACAAAGAAATAAGGGATTTCTGAGATAGCTATTTCGAGTTATTTAACTCTCTTCAGTCAGAACTCACCCTTCCGGGATTCGAACCTGGGCAGTCTGCACACTAGGCAGATGCTTAAACCTCTAAGCCACAGGCTCTCTCCCGCTTTGTCAGTAATCAGGGAGGGAAGATGTGTATATAGTGTTTCTTTTTTAGATAGCACCCTGTAAACCCAAATATGGGAGGAAGAAATCATTCTTTCCTTTTGCCTGTTTCAGCTCAACCAGTATATATATATAAATTTTTTTGGATTGCTAACAAAGAATTAAGGGAGACTGGAATAGCTATTACAAGCTAATTAGCTCTCATATATATAGATACATATATATGTAGGTCTTTGGTTATTCGGGTTTTCTCCCGCGTAAAATTTGAAGTGTCTTGGCAACGTTTCGACGAAGTCCCATTCGTCATCTTCAGGCTGGTGCTTTCGGCTTCGTGCTTCTAGGAGCAATGTGTGATCGTAGCTGTTTCTTCCTTTTAACTGCCAGTGGGGGTACGAATATATATATATATATACACATACATATACATATACATATACATATATACATATATACATATATACATATATACATATATACATATATACATATATACATATATACATATATACATATATACATATATACATATATACATATATACATATATACATATATACATATATACATATATACATATATACATATATACATATATACATATATACATATATACATATATACATATATACATATATACATATATACATATATACATATATACATATTTGTTTTCTGAGGCCTACATATATACATATATACATATACATATACATATACATACATACATACATACATACATACATACATACATACATATAAATTGAAGACACAGGGTTGATGTGTGTTTCACTCAGAAATGCTAAACTACATCCCTGTTTGGAATGTGTTGTTATTGGCTAGCCCTTTGATAGCTATTTTTGTACTTGCTTTGGTTTACTTTCTGTTTCTTTCTGTTTTTTGTTGTGAGCTACGGAGAGTTGGTGGAAGATGGGCGACATCCAAATTGAATAAAATAAATCCAGTTTTGGTAAAAAAAGATGTAGAAACTCTGCAGAAAAGAACGACAAAGATGCATAGGCGGCTTGAGGCTAAAACATATGAAGAAAGGTTGCAAGAATTGGGTATGACTAATCTAGAGAAAAGAAGGTCAAGGGGGGGTGACATGAGAGCAGTATTCCAATATTTGAGGGGCTACCATAAAGAGAAGGAGGTCAGCCCATTCTCCATAGCTAGGGTAGACAAGAAGCAATGGATGGGAACTAATCAAGGAGAGAAGCAACCAAGAGCTAAGGAGAAATGTCCTAACAGTGAGAACAATTAATCAGTGGAACGGCTTGTCTTCAGAAGTTGTAGGTCCTTCATCACTGGAGGCTTTTAGGAAGAGACTGGATAGCCATCTGTCTGGAATAGTATAAGGTCTCCTTGCTGAGCAAGGGATTGGGTTAGAAGACCAGCAAGGTCCCTTTCAACTCTGTTATTCTGTTAAATCATCATCATCATCTTGATTCAGTTCTGTTTGGTATACTGTTACAATCTTGCAGTATTTACAGAATTGGTTTGAAGAAATCTGCCTCAGAATTTCAGATTAGTCTGAATCTGATGAACAACCTTAAAGTAAATTGGTTCAGCAGCCACTCTTCCCCTCCTTATTTTTTTCTCCAATTAATGATTTATATTCTGTGAATTACCTATTTAGGAAGAGAATCCTGTGGTCACATCAAACCACAGGAGTCAGCTGGATTTTTCAAAACTTACAAAAGTACTTCATATCACTATTTCTGCCAACACAGCTTTGCTTGGATATTATAGCCTCCATAAATTCAAAAGCATTTTGACCATCATCATAATTACTATAGCCAGAGAACAAAACAATGGGTGAAAAAAAAATCAGACAGAGCCTACCTGGCAAATACACATTGTATGTAAATATGTATATAAAACCCTGGTTATATATATATATATATATATATATATATATATATATATATATATATATATATATATGTATGTATGTATGTATGTATGTATGTATGTATGTATGTATGTATGTATGTATGTATGTATGTATGTATGTATGTATGTATGTATGTATACATACATACATACATACATACATACATATATATATATATATATATATATTATATAATGTGAACGAACTTTGGGACAAAATGGATAACTCCCAAAATAACTGATTTTGGAGAAGTGGGAACAAGGCTTCCTTTTATACAGCAGCTATTTTTTCTCTCTCAAATTATTTGGAGAAGCTGTTTCCTAAAGGGAGACAATTCTCACAAGATGACAAAGTAACAGCCTGAAAGCAAAGTAGTCCATTATCAAAAGAACAGAGGTGGAAAGTGTCCCTTCTGCCCAAAACAGTGTGAGTAATCCATTAGTTTGCATGGTCTAAGTAAGGAGATGCAAGGATATCCCAAAGGTGCTTCTTCAAATGGCAGCTAGACTTTCTTTGTTTTTTCCCCCTTGAAGACGCTGCGCTTCTCATCCAAGAAGCTTCTTCAGTTCTGACTGAACGTTGGAGAAGGGAAGGATTTATATTCCTTGCAGTCATCTGGTCATTAGCACTCTCTCTGAGAGTCGTTGAGTTGGCTTTTGAAAAAGAACCTTTGGGACAACCATGAGCTGGATGACTGAGAATCTCCATAGACAAGATGCAAGGATACAACTCATGATTCACTCTAACTCAGGGGTTCTCAACCTTGGCAACTTTAAGACTTGTGGACTTCAACTCCCAGAATTCCTCAGCCAGCAAAGCTCTAACTGATCTGGCACTGATCTAACTGTCACATTTTCTTAAAGGCTTTCTGTGATAAGCATTCCTTATTAGAAGTATAGGTAGACTTACAACCATGTGTTCAGTAACCGTTCAAAGGTATAACAGCCCTGAAAAAGCGACTTATGATCATTTTTTACACGTATGACCATTGCAGCATCCCCCCCTCCGGTCACATGATGAAAATTTGGACGCTTGGCAACTGGCATGTATTTACGATGGTTGCACTGTCCCAGGATCATGTGATCACTTCTGATGAGCAAAGTCAATGAGGAAGCCAGGTTCACTTAACAACCAGGTTACTAACTTAACAGCCACGACTGACTTAGCAACCGCTAAGATTGTAAAAATGGGGTAAAATTCACTTAACAACTGTCTTGCTTAGCGATAGAAATTTTGTACTCAATCATGGTCATAAGTTAAGGACAACCTGTAAAGTATCCTTGAACACTGTTCTGGCACTGTCAAGAGAAGCCTTGCATTTCCACTCTCATTGAGAACTTTTTAAGGAGAAGTGGAATACTGTTTGGAAAACCAATAGCTGGCAGAAACAGACAAGCACTGTCAATGGTTGGACTAAAAGTAGCAGGTTCCTTGAGTTGCATTTAACCCTTTTTAAGAAAGGGAGGATTGTAGGGCTTCACCGCACACATTGGCCTATAACCTTTAGCCATCCTTGAATGATTCAAAAGGGTTCTTAGACCCTTTTCAGTTTGGATAAAGTGCAGGAGAAGACACTAGAGAGAACATCTCATTTCAAGTACGAGTGCCCTTTTAACCTAAAGTTTCTATTGAACGTTATTCCCTCTTTTGATGAATGAAAATCAGGCTCTCAGTAATACAACTAGGTTAAAAGTTGACTGATCTATTGACCACCTTGGCCCCAGTAACAGTAGCCAGAAGCCCTGGAAATGAGATTTAGATAGGAACTTAATTGAGACCTGAGAGGCAGTGCTAACAATATTATCTCATATAATAATGCCAAATCCATTCTCCAATGAGAAGCTTTAGACAGTCAAATTAGCATGGTCCAGGTGTGAGAAGAAAGAATGAACAAATTGCCACATATATTGGTACAAACAGAAAGACATCTTAAAGCAGGAGGCTCTAAGCAACTCAGTGTGGACTGAGCTTAGAATGCTGGCTAACCATTGCAGAAGTGAGATAGCAAGCCAGAAGAAAAGAAATGTGGAAAAAGACCATTACTGAAATGCTGGGTTGTTGGCTGACTTGAACAATTTGTTGCAGATTCTCCTTTTCCTTCTCTAAGAAGCTTGGAATGCATCAGCAGGCTTCCTCCTGCCACCATTTATAAAGGCAACTTCCCTAATTTAAGACAACATGATTGCATACATAAAGCAGATTTGTAGAAATAAATAGATTCCCCACTTAAAATAGGAACATTAGTACTGTAATGAAAAAGACCTTCCAAGCTGGATAGAAAGCCTTGTGATGGAAGGAAGCAACATGATTCACATGGTCCTTTAAGTGTAATGAGGCATGGCTGATGATGCAACCTGTGAAAAAGTTGGGGGTCACTTCAAGGTAAGCAAGTATCTTTTTCCCCACTAAGCAGAGAAGATTGTTCTGAATGTTATCCCTTTCTCTCTGATGCAATCTTGAGACGTTGCCATTAATTCCAGGTGTTAGTTTCTTCCAAAGCAAATGAAGATGGTAAGAAGCAAAGGGTTAAATCCAGTGGTGGGATTCAAATATGTGAACAACCGGTTCTCTGTGTGGATGTCGCTTCTGGAAGTCTATATCTGGGCATGGGCAACAAAAAAAATTAGCTACCAAGGTTCTGCCGAAGTGGTGTGAACCGGCTGAATCCCACCACTGGTTAAATCCCATTTTCCACCAAGTCTCCTTTCTCAGTTCTAATCAAATGGGCAAATGCTACTTAGCAGCAATTCCCAGTAGCCCTAGCTGGAATGCCCAACAATTGAAAATGTTAGAAGGTCTAATACAGTAATATCAAGGGGACCTCAGGCTCCTCTCGCTGTTAAGCCAAACCAACCATGCCTTGGTTAAAGATGCCTAAATTTATGTATATTGTTGCCTGTAATAAATACCATGCTGTTTAAACATGAGAAGAGGGGTCCTCTCTGAGCTTGCTTGTTTTCTTGCAGATGTTTCATTACCCTAATTAGGTAACATCATCAGTGCTGGTAAGGAGTGCTGTTTGCTGTCGTTTTATATTCTGGTGTCTTGCCTGTCTGGGTGGGGCAGTCTTAGGAATTCTTTGATTGGGCTGTTTAGTAATGGCTCTTTGGCAATTTCTTTTTCTTTTTATAAAAAATTCCTTTATTAAAACAATCAGCATTGTACATAAAATCTTTGTATGCATCAAACATCATAGCATCTGATATACAACACTACGTATTATTCTTTGTAGACGTCTGGTTTGGTAAACATTTTTCACTCCTCACTTCAATCCTCTATTATACACCTGTTACATTTTTTTTTCTCTATGATCCCTAACAATAGGTCCTGAGGTAGTAGTTAAACATTAAATGTAAGGTCATATTAATAATCAATCATCATAGAACACAGCATATAACACTACGTATTAATCTTTGTACACGTCTGGTTTGGTAAATATTCTTTACTCCTCACTTCCAGCCTCAACTATATGTCTGTTATATTTTATCTTTTATGATCCCTAGCAAAAGATCCTGAGGTAGAGATTCAATAACCTGGGGTAAAAAATTCAGTCTGCTTTTTCATTATTAAAGTAATCATCATTAAGCAAAAGATCATATTAAGAAGTGATCATCGTAGGACATAACATACAACAATAGGTAAACATTCTTCACTCCTCACTTCAAGCCTCCACTATACACCTGTTACATTTTTAACCCTGTATGATCCCTAACAATAGGTCCTGAGGTAGTAGTTCAATAACCTGAGGTAGAAATTCAGTCCGCTTTTTCAATATTAAAGCAATTAACATTAAACATAAGATCATATTAAGAAGCAATCATCATAGAACATAAAATACAACATTAAGTATTAGTCTTTGTAAACGTCTGTTTTGGTAAACATTCCTCCCTCCTCACGTCAAGCCTCAACTATACGCCAGATACATTTTATTTGATTGGTGTTTCTCTTGTATATAGTCTATCCACTGTTTCCAGTCTATCATATATTGTTCATTTGAGCGATCCTTCAAATATGCCGAAATTTTCGCCATTTCTGCCAAATGTATTACTTTCAAAGTCCACTCTTCAATAGGTGGTATTTCTGGCTTCTTCCAGTATTGTCCCACCAGCAGTCTAGCTGCTGTGATCAAATTCAGAATTAAGTTCGTCTCAGTGATAGTGCAATCTTTTATGATCCCTAACAAAAAAACCTGAGGTAGAAATTCAATACGCTTTTTCAATATTAAAGCAATCAACATTAAACATAAGATCATATTAAGAAGCAGTCATCATAGAACATAAAATACAACATTAAGTAGTAGTCTTTGTAAACGTCTGATTTGGTAAACATTCTTCACTCCTCACGTCAAGCCTCAACTATATGCCAGATACATTTTATTTGATTGGTGTTTCTCTTGTATATAGTCTATCCACTGTTTCCAGTCTATCATATATTGTTCATTTGAGCGATCCTTCAAATATGCCGATATTTTCGCCATTTCTGCCAAATTTATTACTTTCAAAGTCCATTCTTCAATAGGTGGTATTTCTGGCTTCTTCCAGTATTGTCCCACCAGCAGTCTAGCTGCTGTTTCTTGATTCAGTTATTGCTTACTTGATTGCTGGTCTGAAGGTGACCTTGGAGCTAATCTATGCTGATCTGACTGCTGATTACTGGTGGAGAGGTGTTGGAGTCTTTTTCTCTTTGGGGACTAGTTGATTGTCTCTTTTGCATAGTCTGTAGATGTTGTTCATGTCTATGTGCCTATTGATGGCTGATTTGTCAGAGTGCCAGGCTTTTAGAAATTCCCTGGCATTTTTGGATTTGATCTGGTCTAGAATTGTCACATTTTCCCAATTGAAACTATGGTTAAATCTGTCTATATGTTGTGAAATTAAAGAATTCCCATCATGCCTTTTGACCACCAGTTGATGTTCATGATGCGTTCTGCCAGTCTTCTACCTGTTTGTCCTACCTAGTTGCAGTTCTTACATTGTATGTTGTAGATAACTCCTGTTTTTTCTTCTGGGGTCGCTGGGTCTTTGGGTTTACTGAGGATGTTTGGAAGGGCTTTAGTTGGCATATGTGCTACGTTGATTCCATGTGGTTGTAGCAGTCTATGTGCAGTTTCTGAGATATTCTTATGTATGGCGGTGTAATTCTTTTTTAGGTTTTGTGTTGGTTGTGCGGTATTGGGTTGAGTGGTCAGGGACTCTTTGATGAAGTTGCGTGGGTATCCATTTGTGGTGTATAGATGCTCCATTTCCATTTTCTGCTGTTCTGGGTTGCTGCAGTATGTCTGGGCTCGTTTAAATAAAGTCCTTACACAGCTTATCTTGAGGGAAGTTGGGCTGTTGCTTTGGTAGTGGAGCACCTGGTTAGTATGGATGTTGTTTTTTTTTGTAGACTTGCATTTCTAGTTTGCCATTGTGGTCTCTGCTGATCAGAATGTTTAGGAAATATGAGAAGAGACACAAAAGAAGAAGTGGTACAAGGAAAGCCAGCTGAAATTCCCTTGCATGGGATACCTTTCATTGCGAGCAAACCAATAAAAGAAAATGGCCTAGTTCAGGCATGTCAAACTCGCAACGTCACATGACGTCGCGCGATGTATTGGGATGTTTTCCCCATTGCCGGCAATGGGGTGGGCATGGTTTCGGTGTGACGCATCCGGCCCACGGGCCAGGAGTTTGACATGCCTGGCCCAGTTAATGCCATTTCAAGTAATGTTAGAACTAAACTACTGATACAGCAAAACTTCTTGAGTGTGCTTACTTGAGAGTCATCCTCTTGACCCTAGTGGGACTTGCTTTCAAATAAAATTTTATTGGATCAGATTGTACAGATTAGGTGATTCAGCACTAAATTTTGAAGAGCATGATAACAGTGTTCTCTTTCCCTTCTAAATATTATATTACTTCTCAGCTTAATGCCTAATTACTTGGATGACTATTGTCTTCTGGGAGTGCAAATATTGCCTTGCTTTTTCTTCTTTTTTCCTTCTCTTTTTCTTTATTTGTCCTTCTCAGATCCTGAAAAAAAGAGTCATTACTATTTAATGGGAGCCTATTTCTAAAGTTTTAAGGAGAAACTTTTTCCCCCCGGTTGTTGCATGAATGTGTTATCACCATATGATAACACATGATTAGATTCTATAAAATGAAGTAGATGAAAACGCTACTTAAATGGACTTTCTTATTGTTTCTCTCAGTTGTACTTGTGGCTGTCCAATGGTCTTCAAATAAAGGTGGACAAACTGTTCTGCTTTCAGTGTGCAATTTTGTTGTGTGTTCTTGGTCATAAGCTACACCATTGGGGGTCTGTGACTTTCTTAAAAAATAAACATTTAGCATTCTACACGGTCCTTTCTAAATTGTATGTATTTAACAGCTCTTTCCCCAAATTTATAGCTATATTCAGTGAAAATGTTGAAGTAGTCCATAGTCTGAAGTCAAATTCTTCTCTCCTGTGTATATTTATCTGGGAATTTGTTTCACCTCAAACTGTAGAGATGTTTCTGTTAGTTTCTTTTTCACATCTCTACTTACAAATCTTCTAGAAATAGGTCAGCTGGAATTAGGATAAGCACTTTTTTCATTTTGTTTTTGCTTTATTCCCTTATCTTCCAGGGAATATAGGCAATTAAGCTGCTTTATATCCCTAAGAGAGCTGGCAGGGAAACAATATTAAAATCTGATTTACAGAGAAGGAGACTGAAAAGTGTGGGAGAAGTGCCTGAAGTTTCACATTGTCTAAATGAGCAGCAGGATCTTTGCAAAGTTTAATTTTACTCCTGGTGGTGTCAGAAAAGAGACATTCTGAGTCCTGCCAGTTTGTTTTCTGTCGAAAATATGCAATTTTAATATTTACTAGCATTATAATTGCAAAGCTGCCAGTAGTGCTATAATTGTCCTTAGGAACAGAGTGGAATATGACAAGCATAAGTTGACATCAATAAAAGCCTCTGTTTTGTTTAACTAATTCTTCATTTAAGAGGTAATTTATTTATGGAACTTATTGCTGTTTAGTGGGTGATGTGTACCCAATCTGTAGGGATGGGGAGGTGGCCAATTTGATTATTTGAAAAACATTTTTGGAAAACATCAAAAATCACCCTAGGAAGCAATACAAACCTAATGCTCCTCTCACCAAGTAAAGCAGATGTCCCCAACCTTTGGGGCACCAGGGACCGGTTCTGTGGGAAGAGGTTTTTCCATGGACCAGAGGGAGCGTGGTTTTGTGTGCTGCCTGCATCCCACGGATGGGGCTTTGCTTGTTTGTGCAGACCAGTTGCTGGCATGCCACGGCCTGGTACCAGTGCATGGACCAGGAGTTGGGGACCCCTGAAGTAAAGGATCAGTTGCTTTAAATTAGAATTTGTTATCAGAAAATCTCGACCAGTTCTTATTTCAACACAGAAGTCTTTTCGGCTCTTTAAATAAGCCCTAAGACATTCAGCCGATACATTAATGAGGCAAAAGAGTTAATTTCATCAATATTACATGCTCAAACAGCAGCCAAGCAGCACCTCCAAGTTTGGAGATGAATCAGATAAACAAGATATGCGGGCACAAATTGTGCTCTTCAATTTTATTTATAGATAGATATAAATGATATAGATGAGGACTGTTGAAAGGAATTTCATAACCACCTCCTAAGATATCTATAATTCTTGCATTAAAAAAATAGAATATTATTATATAACAACACAAAAAAATACAGTTACTGTCCTAGATACCACAATTCAGAAAAAAAATATAAATATTCTGACTCATCAGGAGAAAAGATGTACAAAGGTCAACAACATTCTCCCCAAACCCATACTTCACATTTTTAAATATACTGTGGAAGTAAACAAATCAACTCAACTGGTCATGAAAAGTCCTAAGCAACTGAATTATTTATATCAACTATATAACTATAGCTACAGCTATCTATATTGATTTTCAAAAAAATATGTTTAAGGTCAAAAAACAGATTAAGGTCAAAATTGGAAACTGCAACATTTTTCTCACCCCTAATTTTTAGAACTCCTTATCCTGAGCTAGGTCTACCACCAAGGGGTAACCACATCAGGCTCTATCACAGGATGATTTAAATCTATGTTTCAAATACTGTATACAAGATCTCAGAGCTTTTATTTATTTATTTGCATGGAAGCTGAAACAGGTGGTCAGTCTCAGACCTTGAACGTGATATTCGGTATGAAACTCCAGATTAGCCAAGCCTAGTAAACATCCCACGAACCAGTTTTCAGTTGTATTTAGACTAAGATTTTTTCCCACCACTGCATTTGAAGTTCCAATATTCATCCATCAGACATGGAGTTATAGCTGCAACTGAAAGCTAGAGGCAAGAGATGAAAAGTCAGGAAGTAGTGCAGACAAATAGGAGCCAAGGCCTAGAGCTACAATCACAGTGGGCAAAGCGAGCTAAGCAAGCCAAAGAAACAATAATATTATCCCATAATTCCCATAACCAGCAGGATCTGTGTTAGAGAGTTTTAATTTCTCTGTTGGTGAAAAATAAATCAGAAGCTCTCACAGTTGACTGCATTTAGCTGATTCAAATAACCTTTTTATATTCATATTAAAATATTTACAATACCATGCATTCTTCTTTACAGCAACATAGCTCAATGAAGACTTCTTACAGAGAGATACAGAAACAAACCTGAGACTGAAAATTCAGCTTCTAACTCAATACCTTTTGCACAGACTCAGTAGCACTTTCTTCACATTGGCTGACTGAGTTACCACATGACTCTTCCTGCTCATGAATATTCCAACAATCTGGAGCCCAGCACATCTTCATGACATTGGGTCAATGCAAAGCAATTTAAGCAAAACTTTACTATGAGTTTCTGCTTTAGGGTAGACTTGCCTGTGTTTCAACACAGCAGGTATAGCACAATCTTTAAAACCCTGCTAGAAAATGTGTATAACCCTGACAATAAAATAGCATGGTGTGAAGCCTGGATCTACAGACAACACAAAACACCAATAACTATTCATGGTTTTACTTGGTCACCTGCTTTTTTACATGTTGAAAACCCTAGTGCTGTCTGGTTGCAAACAGCATTTTCAGGGTGGCAAACAGCAACGACAATTATTTAAAAGTATGCCCAAAGCCCCAAAATTGCCCATCAAGTTTTTTTTAAAATAGTGACCATCCAAGCAAGGGCAAGTGACCATTGTAAGCAAGGGCATGCAATACTGAACTAAAAGAACAAAACATGCATTGATTGTGGTATCAAAATTTGATGATATCAAAATGTACATAGCCGTTAATGGTGGAGTCATTTCTATAGGCTAAAGATGACTTAGATGTTGATGAAAAAGCTAATGGTTATTATTCTTAATGAAATTAAAATGCCACCTGATTCCCAATTCTAGGCAGTTTGCTATAGGTTATATAAGAAGCTGTAGCATAACTGAAGCTTTCCCTCAGATGATTCTTGCCTTTATCAGTTGGTGGAGGAAGGGAGGGAACATAAACGAGCACAGAATTTTTTGCTAGGGAATATTTGAGGACTAGGTGAAACAAAGAACTGGGCAATAGGAAGAAACTATGTCTTTTCAACACCTCAATTTCATTCTTAAAAACCAACATAGTTCATTCAAAAATCCACAATTAACTATCATCAGGACAAATAAACAGTACTCTCTCAAGCTACTATCAACAGTTTGGCAGCATTATGACTAATAATATATTTGCTAGTGGGTGAAATAAACATGATTGGTATTTGGGGATAAGTTTAAGGAATTCAACTTCTGGTAATGAATGTACATTCAGCGTGTACCTTTTAACTCTGTTTTCTATTACATCCTAGGCAGGGGCTATTCTTTGAATTCACGTTCAAAGAAAACGGTCAGAGTTTGCAAACCACCTTGAATTTATAAAAACAAGAAAAAGGAATATCTTTTTTCTTCTCTCTGAAAGCACCCATGGCTGGCCATTTCTTTCTACTATTCTCCCGGTAAGCTATTGTTGGTGGTTTGTTACCATTTCTATTGAGGATGATTCATGAGAAGCTCATTTCTTCATTTCTTCAAAGTGGGAACAGGGAAACTGTTTTGTTTTGTTTAAAAAAAGAACGTTGTTATATCTGAGGTGATATTTTGTTTCATGAAGACAACACAACTGTGAAATGAGCTTCCTTTTCATCCTTCTCAACATACAGGTTTCCAAAGAGGCATGCAGCCAAAGTTCTTGACCAAAGAACTGGTCAAGAGAGAGAGAGAGAGAGAAGGCAACTCATTTAGATTTTAATGCATGCAGTTGAAATTAGAGTTAGATCCCTTTAGAATTAGAGTTATGAACATTTGGTCCCTAAGGCAAGATTCCATGCTACATCTTGCATTAGTTGGAAAAAAGATAAAGGAGAGCCATAAATCAGTGTTAATATACATATATATTGCATGCAGAATGTTATCACTTCATTTTGTTTATTGAGCTGCTCATTTGTATGCCATTTAAGCAAATGTACAGGGTTAAAATGTAGAAGCATAAAAATCTATGAAGGAGAAGAAAAGAAGGAGAGAAGGAGGAGGAAGAAGTCTCCAGCATTTTGGGGAGGAGGAGAAGGAAACCTTCAACATTTTCTCAAGGTAAATCTAGATGAGCCACTCTCAATAATGGATTAAGTGAATATTGGAAGTCAAAAGAAAGAATCTCCTTCAAGTATATGGATCAAAGCCAGGCACTTGTTCCTCTCTAAATTTTAAGGATCATGTTGCTTCAGTTCAACATTTCACTTCAAAAGAAAGTTTCAATCAAAGCCTCGTTGAATTGTTGACATATCGCACAGCCGTAATATTAATGTGATTTCCACTTCCTTTGATGATTAGAACTTCTGGGATACGTCACAGAACTGGCCATGAAGCAGGATAAAGACCCACTTATTTATAAGAAAGTACAATTTTCTGAGAGTCAAAGGTGGGTTGAAGAAGAATGTTTATTTCAGAAGGACTTCATGTAATGAGAGTGAACGTATCAATTAACTTTTTATTAATGTTTCAGAAAAGTTTATCGATATGCAGGACGTAGAAAGGAACAGCAACCCGAAAATAACATTGACTGATTTAAAACTGGAAAAAAAAAGGGAATTAAAGAGAGAATAGAATTTGTGACAGCAAAATGAACTTTTACTGTGTGCAGCGATCTAATTCTTTAACTGTTTTATTTGAGATTCTTATCTAAAAAAGGAATAGACTTCTTTGCAATTGTTATATATGGTAAATGGTTATTCTCTTTATTTATATGCTGTTCATGAAGAGAGATTATTCTGACACAGTAAAGGAACCCATTCATATTTACTGGCCCAGTTGTTCTTATTTTAACGGGGACTGCCCTGACATGTGAAGGAAGGAATAAGGGACAAGGGTTACAGTTTAACAGCATCGCTCCCAGAAGAACTTATATTTCTGCCCTTCTCCTTTTAGAAATTAAGCACCAAAAATCCCCGAGGGCAAACATGATGGATGAAGCTATTAGTGTGCTTTCCAAACAGCAGAGTTTGAATGGGCTTGAACAACCATTCTGCTTTTTTTTTTCCTTTCTCCTACTGAATACAAGTTTTAATTCATTCAGTTAATCAGGGTATGTTTGTTAAATATTCTGAGGTTGTAAATCACGGAGTAAGTGTTAAATATTGTAAATTGCTGTCACACCATGAACAAAACTTCCTGGGTGAATAATAAATTAGAGCTCCAGGTTGCTCCTATTCCTTCTGCTGCTCGGTGTACACACTCACAAACACACAGACACACATTGCCTTTTTTTTAAAAAATGCAGTAATTTATTTTTATGGAGGCAGACACTCCTGGTTTCTTGGGAGATATAAAATGGCATTCTAATTGTTCTCTTTTTATTCTGGGTTTGTCATGCACAAACCACCAGACCCACACTTGTAGAATTCAATCAAGCTACTTTATTGTTTTATGCCTATTCTACAGGAATCTCCCCAGATTGGCAGCTTTCACCTGGGAAAGACTAGATAAGACTCAAAGACATTTGTGTCTGTGTGTGTGTGAGAGAGAGGGGGGAGGGAGGGAGGGAGGGAGAGAGGCTGAGGAATTCTGGGAATTGAAGTCTTCAATTAAAGTTGCCAAGGTTGGGAAGCCCTGCCCTAGAGTATTCAGTTCAAATCTCTAGCTAGTCCCAAAGGTGATTTTAGTCAGGTTCTATTTCCTATTTAATCTATTTGCTAGAGAAGTCATGAAATAAAATGGGAAGAACCAAAAAGTGTTTTATTTTTAAAAAAGGAAAATAAATCAGATTAATAAGTGATGATGTTACCTAGTTTGGGTAATGAAATACCTGCAAAAAAAACCTAAGCTCAGAGAGCACCAACAATCACTCATTTCGACCTTGAGCTACAAATATTCTCCTCTATCAGATCAATAAGTATCTTATGCAACACTCAAGAATGTTCTTTCCCAACATATGGGTCATGACCCCTGAAATGGATGATTGCTCATATGTCTTAATATTGCTTGAATATGAAGCAAAAGAAGACAAATTACTAGTACAATTGCTTGACTTAAAAAGGGATTAAGCAAATTTGCAAGGGTACAACAAATAATGAGTATTATTTATACTGACCTAAAGAATCAGTGTGCTGGTCCTCTAAAAGCAATGTTTCTCTACTTTGTGTGGACTTTAACTCCCAGAATTTCCCAGCTAGCCATACAGAATTACCCAACCCAACCCAAACCACACATGTGAAAGTGCCAAGGTTGAAAACACTGCTCTATATGCTACTTAAAAGGTATACAAGTATTAGGATTCCCTTGTAATATTCTCTTTGGGGGTTTTGTTTAGCTTTCCAGTCACTGGGAAAACAGGAAGTTGAAATCAGGAAGGTCTTTGATTTGACATAGTTCTTTTTTCAGTTCATCCAGCATGCTTTGAAGGTTTAAATCCCTGGCCCTAGTTTGTTCTGTCCAAGAAACATTCCAAATTTAAAATGGGAATGGGAAGCAAGAAAGTTCATGCAGCCTTAATATTTCCTGTCCATTTTGAAATTTTTCCAAAGAAAATAGCAAAAACTTTTTATTTGGAGAAAAATTATTTCAGTTCTAAGTTCTAATTTTATCACTTAAAGTAGTGGATGGATGGATGGATGGATGGATGGATGGATGGATGGATGGATGGATGGATGGATAGCAAGAAGTGAAAATCATAAAGTAATATTTTGATGTTGTATCTAAGACAAATGCAAACTAATTTGTTTAACAAGCAGTTTTGACTATGAGAATTCTAGTGTTCCTAAGGCAGATATTCCTTTCATGTGGTACAATTGTCAGCTTGCCTAAAATGCTTGGCAGAAAATTCTTGGCATTATTTCCCAAAGTGTGAAATGCAATTTGCTGTTGTCTCTATTATTAATATCATTTAGCATAATTGAATCAGACATTCCAAACTTAAAGAGAATTTATGCAGCCTAACATGAGCTAAAACTGAAAGAAAGCTCAAACATCTCAATATTTTAGATGATTTATATGGAATATATAATATATGGAAATGAAATGTATATATTGAGAGAAAGTGCCCACAGGAATCTATATATAATTATGGTTAATCTGATGCTATTATTTATGGAAGCAACACTCAGAAGCAGTTTTGCTTTCATATAATATTTTTCTAAATCTATATAGAGTCTATATAATGTAGATTATATTCTGTGAAAGTAGAACATATTGTGTATCAATTATGTATCTGTAAATGATTTTTAAATGCTTAATATTTACACAGTTCAGAATCATTGACACCATTATCATACTGGAGTCTTTATCATAACCATTAAATTAGGCCAATTTTTAATTTACATATAGCATGGGAAATGAGGCTAAAAAAGAATTATGTGCTTAAATTAAACTAGTCAGTCCAGGATATTGGGAATTTCTGAACTTTCTGAATTTTCTGCATTGTAACCAGGAATGGGATGTCATCAAAGACTTGTCCCAAAGGTGCTTTTTCAAAAGGCAACTGGACTTGGTTTTTCCTTGAAGGCATTTTGCTTCTCATCCAAGAAGTTTCTTCAGTTCTTCAGGATGAGAAGCAAGACATCTTCAAAGAAGAACAAAGTCCAGTTGCCTTTTGAAAAAGCACTTTTGCGACAACCATGACCTGGATGACTGACAGTCTCCACAGACAAATCTTCCTCTTCTCCAGCCCATGCTGAGTTTTAGGACATTGAGAATAGCTTCCCCAACCCAGCCATCTGAAAAATTCTACCCCCTCCCCTCCTGTCTCCAAATGTACCTTTCTGATTCTTGTTCATCCAGCTTAAAGTGTGCATGTGTGCGCGCGTGTGCATGTCAGAGAGAGAAAGACACACACACACACAACACACACACACATACACACACACACACACACACAGAGAGAGAGAGAGAGAGAGAGAGAGAGAGAGAGAGAGAGAGAGAGAGAGAGAGAGAGAGAGAGAGAGAGAGAGAGAGAGAGAGGGAGACTTCTTGCCCTCTTGTGTTTACATAATGATTCCAGACTAATTCCCTACTTGACCCCACCCCCAGACTGGGATGGTTGCTCTCCAACAAATTTGTGATGACAATCTCTACATTTGTTATTCTGAGATTATAAAAGCACATTACTTCTTAACATTCACCTGCGTAATAAAAAGCTAATACCCATAGGAGGTGATAAAGCATTTCTCTTAACTCTCCTGCCTGATATATTGATGTGGTTGACAACTCAACATAATGGGAAATGTTTTTCTCCCAACCAACATCTGCCTCATTAGATCGGTGTGTTGGGGAAGGTGATCTTCCTAAATGGGCATTTTACAACCAAATTTGCAATTCTTCCTCTCTTTTAAATATCACTTCATCTTCAGAGCTTCTCTTCATTGCAATTTTTTTTGTTTATTTCTGGGCTTAATTTCCTTCTGAAGAAACCTTACACTGCAACCTACAAGTGGATTGTCTAGACCAATATTGTTTGTTCAGACAGGCAGGGTTTCTCTTTGAGGTGTCGCGGAGGTCTTTTCCAAAGCTGTGAACTGAGATTCTTTTAAGTTAACCTTTCTGCATTCAAAGCATGCACTCCATCACGGAGCTTCTGTTCTTCCTTCCCTAGTTGATTGAACAACAGCAAGTATAATGGCAGTATTTGAATTTCAAAAGAAATCTTTTCAGAGGAATCTTCCTCTTAAAGGGCTACATCGTTATTTCTTCAATCAGGTTTCATAATGAGAAAGGAATCCATGGTCCCTGATGAGACCCTGCTTTGTGCAATTAAATGCTTGTGTCTAGCTCTTCTAGAGAACCTGGTCTCTTCTTCTCCTCTGCCTTTTTGTTGTTGTTGTTGTTGTTGTTGTTGTTTATTTTAAAGGCCACTAGCTAAATTTTGCATGCTTGTACCTCTGGGATATAGTATTGTGTGTGTTCTGGATATCAAGTGAAAAGTGAAAGCTGGCTCTGAGTGCAACTTGATTCGAGGCCATTGCAAGTGGAAGGGAAGGCAAGCAACCTGCTGAAAATAAAATAGACCAGGGGTCTCCAAATTTGGCAATTTTAAGACTTGTGGACTTCAACTCCCAGAATTCCTCAGCCAGCCACAAGTCCACAAGTCGTAAAGTTGTCAAGTTTGGAGACCTCTCTTATAGATTGTTTCATTGCCCATCCATTCTCCCACTTAGTGATGATGTGAAATGCTTAAGTATCAAGAATCTATCTTTGATCTATCTCGAACCAGAATAAGCTTTGCTTGATGGATTGCATTTGATGCTGGCAGTCCTTGATTTACAACCATTTATTTAATGACCATTCATAGTTATAATGATACTGAAAAAAAGACATTTTAGACCTTGGTCATCAAAACAGAAGTACTGCCTTAGGAGTATATTGCAACAAACAATCAAAAGACATTCTTCACCATATCGAATGGAAATTTACTTTTCTCTCTTTTCTCTCCTTGAAAATGGTGTCAGCTACCAATTTCAACTCTCTCTAGCATAAGTATTTCTTTTAACTGTTTTTTTAACTTCCCTAGGATACGTATTAAGTGAATATAACATTTAATGTTTCCAAAGGCAGTTTAAGAAATATCCACTCATCCACTTTTGTATTAAAGTGGCATTGTTGTATTTCACTTGTCTGGTCTCTTTTATTTATATTTGATAATATTAAACATAATATTATATTTAATATTATCAAATATAAATATTATATTTAATATTAATGCTAATATAATTATATAAATATAAAAGATTTAAAAACTTGTAATAATGGTTGTTTCTTGGAGCAAAGGAAAGAAATTGTTGGACTATTCATGAGCAGGAAGAGTCATGTGGTAACTCAGTCAGCCAATGTGAAGAAAGTGCTACTGAGTCTATGCAAAAGGTATTGAGTTAGGAGCTGGATTTCCAGTCTCAGGGTTTGTCTCTGTATCTCTCTGTAAGAAGTCTTCATTGAGCTATGTTGCTGTAAAGAAGAATGTATGGTATTGTAAATATTTTGATATAAATATAAAGAAGTTATTTTGAATCAGCTAAATGCAGTCAATTGTGAGAGCTTCTGATTTATTTTTTCACCAATAGAGAAATTAAAATTCTCCAACATAAATGAACAGAAGGACATCTTGCTCCATTGAGAAGTCTTCTGTCTGCTGAAGGACCAAATAAGGAAAAGGAGACACGAAGAGGCAACTGGGCCAGAGCTGGAGTGAGGTGGTTTATGGTATTCTAAACCAGGGGTCCCCAACCCGCAGGCCACGGACCGGGACTGGTCTGTGTCATGCCAGCAACTAGTCCACACAAACAAACAAAGCCCCATCCACAAAATGCAGACAGCACAGAAAACCACGCACCCTCCGATCTGCAGAAAAATCTCTCTCCATGGGACTGGTCCCAGATGCCCAAAAGGTTGGGGACATGTGTTCTAAACAATGCTGCACCGTTTAAATGCATTTAAATATTCAGTACTATGGAGAGCAACTGTGGAGCTAATGTATGGACAAATTACTCCTACATAGCCAGGAGCAACTGATAATGATTCATAGCTAGGCCAGGATGGTCTTGATGAGGGTGGAGTGAAGAAGCACCAGGAACTGGAGAAAGTTCATTTGGGTATCTGTGACTATTTGTCATCAAATGGTAGTAGTACAACAGGGGATTGTTTAGTTTGAATGTAGGATTCAGGTAAGAAGCTCTAGTGATTGGCTGTTTCATTGTGTGAGGATGGCTGGCAATGGAGGTTTCCATCCAGGGCCACTGAAGGGAGAAAAGAACAAAGGCTTGACTTAACATTATGAGCTATTCTTATTAACAGAAATTTTGGATTTTTATGCAAATGAACCCTTTCTAATTCCATGAAACGGAATGCTATTTTGTATATTCAACCTATTTGAACCATGACAAGTTCTAAAGGAATGTATGATTCTATTTTCTTTTTCATATTTTTTCATCTCGAGTTCACTTTTGATGTTGTCTTTAAACAAATAACAGCTAAATATTGGTGCACACCTCCTAATATATGCTCTATTTTTTATTTACAGGTTGAGACAATTATGAACAGGAATATGTAATGTGAGAGATTATTTCTGTTATCTAATATTGTAGTAACGTGTGTGTGTATGTGTGTGTGTGAACAAGAGAGAGAGAGAGAGAGAGAGAGAGAGAGAGAGAGAGAGAGAGAGAGAGAGAGAGAGAGAGAGAGAGAGAGAGAGAGGACTGATTGGATGCTCAAGGGGCATAGCTTTATTTAAACATGAGAAAACAATTAGAGTTCTCTCCCCTTTTTTCTAATTGTTTATTCATGTTTAAATGAAGCTATCCACCTGAAATCTTTGGAGGCAGAGGGAGTTAAAATTCAAATGAATGAATGGAGAGATTGGTAATTTTCTCTATTGAGTTTTCTGTCCTTCAATTTGCAAAATGTGCCCCAAGATCCTGATAAAATGAGCTGTGATGGATGAGTCCTACAGAGAATACAGAGACAAATTAAAAAAAAACCTGTAGACAAGAGGACCTTAATCATACTTGAATTCCTCCTAAAAAAAAAATCACTTGAACACAATTCAGAATGACTTCTTTCTTTCATTTTGGCAGTCTACCTTTTAACTCCTATTCAAACTCTCAAGTCTGCTTTGCAATCAAATAAACAAACGGGCCATTTGAACCCACCATCCTCTTAATAGAGGAATAACTTAAAGATGTGTTGGATGTCAGACAGCAGCATTAAGATTTCATCATGCTGTTGATCAGAGAGGGTTTAATTAACTCACTATACCTGTCTCCCTTTGCACAGAGATAAACAGAACAATACTTCAAAAGAAGAATAATTAATGTGATGTGAGCAAGACTTGTAATGGACAGGCTTCCCATAATGGAGAGGCTGGTTGCATAACAGGTGTGTAACTAATGGGAAAAGGGAAGGCAGGAATATAGTTTTAAAAAATATAATTATAGGTAGCCCTTTAAGTTCAGAAAGCACTGTTATGCAGTTCATCTGTGAACAGGTAGGTGGCTCTGCAGTCCCAAACTGGAAGCACAGAATCTAGCACTATAGGGGCACGGAAAGTTCATTGTTACAATAAAAGTAAAGGTAAAGGTTTCCCTTCTGCAGTCTAGTCCAACTTTAGGGGGTGGTGTTCATCTCTGTTTCTTAGCCAAGGGAGCCAGTATTGTCCAAAGACATTTCCAGACAAATGGCCAGCACCAGAGGAATTTCCCGACAGTTAGAACAATTAACCAGTGGAACAACCTGCCTCCAGAAGTGGTGAATGCTCCAACACTGGAAGTTTTTAAAAAGAGACTGGACAGCCATTTGTCTGAAATGGTATAGGGTTTCCTGTCTGAGTAGGGGGTTGGATTCAATGACCTCCAAGGTCCCTTCCAACTCTATTATTATTACTATAATTATTACTATTATTATTATTATTGTTGTTCTTGTTGTTACCACTTATTCAGAGGCACATGAAATGCTGTTATCTTCTCACCAAAGTGATACCTATTAATCTATTCGCATTTGCATACTTTCGAACTGCTAGGTAGGTAGTGGCTACAGCAAAAAACAAGAGCTGACTTCATTTTGCAGCACTCATGTCTTGAACCTGGACTGTCACCTGACTGCTGAGCCATCACACCTCCTTATCGTTAAAATAACTAGGTGTTATTGGTTCACTTCCAATTTTCCATCCGTTTTCGGCAGCACCTGTCTTCCATACTGGTGTAGGCTTCATAACACAGAGATCACCGGCGGGTTCTGCCGGCAGTTGTAGCTTCTAGTTCCTTTGCCTGGATGTCACAGTGGCATACAGTTTCCTTCACCGTGTATTTACAGTATAACCCTTAGGTGGATGACCTCAAGGTCTCTTTCTAGCGTCCTGTTCACCCTAGAGCAACTGACAGGCAGCTACTACGAAACTGACATTCCATTCTCTTTCAGACAATATCTGCAAGGGCTACTATTTCTTAAAATGTCATATGTGGTCTTGGATAGAGAAGCGAGTTGGACTTGGGACATAAGAATGTCAAGGATGAATTCTGATATTCGAAGAGAAATGCTCATGGAATCTTTATGATAGAATATTCCATCTCTCTCTCCCCCTCCCTCTTTCCCTCTCACTCCCTCCCTCTCTCTCCCTCCCTCCTTCTCTCCCTCTCCTTCTTTACTTCTCCCTCCCTCCCTCCCTCCTCTCTCTCCCTCCCTCTCTCTCCCTCCCTCTCTCCCTCCCGTCTCTCTCTCTCTCTCATTATGTTGGAGCAGACCATTTTACCTGAAGAAAATAATAATAATAATAATAATAATAATAATAATAATAATAATAATAATAATAATAATAATAATAATAATAAAAAGTTGGAAGGTACCTTGTAGGTCATCTAGTCCAACCCCCTGCTCAGGCAGGAAACCCTATACTATTTCAGACAAATGGCTGTCCAGTCTCTTCTTAAAAACTTCCAGTGTTGGAGCATTCACCGCTTCTGGAGGCAGGTTGTTCCACTGGTTAATTGGGACAAACACCAGTTTCTTCACGCTCACATCCTTGCTTGGATTTCATTCTCCTTTGTGAGCTTCTTTTTTTAACGGTAGAAAATCTTGGTATAGACCTCTCATGAGACTTTGAGCTGTGCCCATCTTCTAGAAGAGATTCTGACCCTTTGCAGAAATGACATTGTAGTTAGCCAGGTTTTTTTTTCCCTTTCCACTTTCTTTCTTTCTTTATTTTATTTCATCTTGTAAGCCTGGAGCAGAGACCAGCTTTAGGTTTAAATGTTTAATGTGTGAATGGCAGCAATGGACATGGGACATTATTTTTCAAGGACAACCTGAAGCTCAGCCCCCCACCTCATTATTTCGGGGGATCTGGAGGGACCGAAGGCTCTCAGATACAGTGAGCCTTCTTAAGAGCCATAGAATGTAAGATTAGTAGGAGGCTCCCGTTCAATCAGATCAAAGCTTTATTCATCTAGTCTCATATTCTCAGCACAAACGTACACACATTATTCCAATTGATTTTCAATGTATTCATTCATTCATTTAAACATTTATAGATTGTCAAGTTTCAAAGGTCTCAAGGCTGATCACAAAACCTGCAAATATTACAGTAAAACGTTTAATATCCCACTGAGAAAGCCCAAACCTGATTCATCAGCATACAAGCCAAAAAAAAATAAAGCAAGCCCACCTAGTTTAAGACACTTACAGCTTTATAGTCAATCATTAGGGGGTCTTTTTTGTTTGTTTCTCCGACAAACAAATTAGCACCCAACGTAAGATTTTAATAGTTACCTAATGTAATCCATTCAGGTTATTCTAATGAACAATCTGTTTTTCAACATTTTTATATGTTGAAGTACCTGAAGAATGTTTCCATGGTTGCCACTGTAATTATTAATCTCAAAGATAATTTTAAATGTTAAAATATACAATTAACATTTATAAACTATATTTTCTGTATGGGGGCTGCTAGATTGACAGCAGACTTCACACACACACACACCCTCTCTCCTCCCCTCTTGGCCATCTTTTTACTAGTCACATTGGTGTACTTTATTTGTTTATTGTTCTATTATTCTTTGTTTAAACTTCCTTTTTATTTCTTTGTTTTTCATTGTTGTACATTGCCTAGAGCAGCTCCATGGCAAGATAGGCAGCAAATAAATATAATGATGAAAGATTTGGTAAAAAGGAAGACAGAAAACAAAACAAAAAAATGAAATAAAAGACACATTATCTATCTTTCGGAAAGAGATACAATGGTATGTGAGAAAGACTTTGAGAAATAAGGTGAAGAAATGCTGTCTAGGGCAGGGGTCTTCAAACTTGACCCTTTTATGACCTGTGGACTTCAGCTCCCAGAATTGCTCAGCCGGCGTGCCTGGCTGAGGAATTCTGGGAGTTGAAGTCCACAAGTCATAAAAGGGCCAAGTTTGGAGACCCCTGGTCTAGGGAATGGTTAGAGAAGAGACAGCCTATTCCACTGCTAAATAGTGAGTGTAGAAAGAGACTCAGAAGATACCCTTCTGAGATAACAATAGCAATAGCACTTAGACTTATATGCTGCTTTACAGCCCTCTCTAAGTGGATCCTCATTTTATCGACCTTGGAAGGATGGAAGGCTGTCAACCTTGAACTGGTAAGAATCGAACTGACAAACTGCTGGCAGCTGGCAGCAGAATTAGCCTGCAATGCTGCATTCTAACCACTGCGCCACCATGGCTCATAATAAAAATATCGTATGTTTACTGATAATACCCATCTCATTGCATTTTTAATTCATATTGCCTGATTTTGTCTAGCTACTTCCAAAAAAGAAACAAACATTTGAGCAGCTGCAATACAGAAAACCTTTAGGCCACGAAATTGCTTTTTGTCCTGCATTTAATATCCTCCTGCACGTGGCAAAGGTGAAAAGATAGCAGGTTCAGCATTTATGTAGCTAGAATCTTTTTCTCCATATTTCAAACTATGATTGCATGTTGCTGTAGGAGCTAGATCAGAGAACAGCGACAGCTGCCTGGAGAGGCAGCATGAAGAGAGTATCCAGGCTCCGTGCAAAGGAATCGGAATCGGCAAGTGGAAAAGTGAATTGATTACAATGTCTGCAGAACTGCAGCGTCGCAAAAGAAAAAGCTTTCTACTATTTTCAAATTTTAGTAACAATTCTAAAAGAAGAAAAAGATTTAGCCACTGATCATTGATGGTGTCCAGGGAAGACTGTTGTGGTGCTGATTATGAATGGGTGCAATGTTCCCCTGTGGAAATACCATCAAATGACTTTGTCCCAAAATATATTTCGTTCTGAGAACAGGACCATTGAAAATCACCTAATACTTATCTTCTTCCTGTAGGGAAATACTTGAGATTTTGTGGGCGCTTCAGAGAGGGCTGGAGGAGTGGGATTAAATGAGACTGAATGATTCCTTCTGATCAAGTGAGAAAATAGTAGTTCATTAAATATATATCCAGCCAATCCATTCCTTTTAACAAGAAGGCTTTTGATGCATAACTGCTGATTTCTCTAAAAGGTCAGAAGATGCCACACAAGGTGCTGTTCCATTACACCACAGTCAGCTGAACTTCTCTTAGCATTTCCATTTGCCAGTTATAGATTTCCCGTATTTTTTTTTTCAATTATGCTCTCTTTTTCTGCCAAGTTCAAAAGGGACACTGCGGTGATAGGAAGGGGGTTAATGACATGGTCTCAGCATAATGATTGATTAGAAAAGTCCTGAGCGAGTCTCAATTTTGTTCAGGGATGACTGTTTCGCTCTGGAGGAGAGTCCATCTTGAAGATCCCCAAAGGTTTTGAAAACAAGTCAAAATTCACATGAGCCCTCAAAAGCAGAATAACCAAATAAATTCAGAAAAATAATGAATCTTCAAGGAGAGAGGAGGGGAAGACGGGAGATATATTTGAGAACCAGCATTGTGAAGGTGCTGAACCCAGAAAAATGTCTATCCTCATCCGTGTAGACTGACTGACTGACTGACTGACTGACTGACTGACTGACTGACTGACTGACTGACTGACTGACTGACTGACTGACTGACTTTGGGTCTGGAATTATTTCTCAACCCGGTATATCTCATAGGATTATTGTAGTAAGAGGGATAAAAATGGAAGAAAAGATATTTTAATGCATTTTCTGCTGCTTCATCAAATTACAACCTGATTTCCCCTGAATGACTTTTGGAAGTTTAATTTATTTATTGCTAATTGCTTGCCCACCCCTGAGAGATCACAGTGGCATAAATTGGAAACTCCTCTCATGTTATCTCCACAGATACATTGAGCTGTAGAAAAATCACCAGCCCAAGCCATCAACCATCAAGCTTTCTGGCCAACATCTTAAGTATTACATTATACTACCTTATATTTGTAGTTCTCAATTACTTTATTTCATTTACAGCATTTATAATCTCTTAATTAATATTACAAACTCTGAGATTACAATTGATTAAAATAATTTGCTTTTTTTCCCCTCAAAACAGCATAGCATGGCTTGTTAAGGTCTGGACTAGAACCAGCTCGTGTTCAGTTCCCGCCTCAGCCATAAAAGCTCATAGAGCAACTTGAATCAAATCCTGTCCCTCAGCCCTACCTATGGCTGTTGTGAGGGGGAAATAGAAGGAAGAAATCCTGTATATGCCTCCTTAAGCTTCAGAAGAAAAGATATACATCTAAAAAACTAATCTATCTAAAAATAAACCCCTGAAATTAATTCAACCTAAAAATCCATCAAGATTATTTTTAAAAAACTTAACACAAACCAGTACAACTATAATATCAGTTATAAAATGAAGGTATTACCTCACAAATCTAACCTCTGGATGAATATTCAATTCTTCAGGAAAGTTGCAAAAGTATGGCACACAATGGAAGTGAATTCCACAGTTTGGTTTTCTCTATACAGACCCCCCCACACACACACTTTTCCTTCCTTCCTTCCTTCCTTCCTTCCTTCCTTCCTTCCTTCCTTCCTTCCTTCCTTCCTTCCTTCCTTCCTTCCTTCCTTCCTTCCTATCTCTTTCAGCCTTGGCCAGACACAGTGCTAAAATATACAGTCCATTCCACATGCCTCTGCATCAGAGACATACAAGCAACCCCACAAAGCAATATGGCATCTTAAATACTTACTGTAACTTGTATGTGTTGGATCAAGTATCTGAAGACTAAGGTAACTCTAACTTAATAAATCTTTAGTCGATCTTTAAGAAGAGGGAGTCAAGAGGGAGTCAAGCTATTCTCCAAAGTACCTGAAGGCAGGACAAGAAGCAATGGATGGAAACTAATGAAGGAGAGAAGCAACCTAGAACTAAGGAGAAACTTCCTGACAATTAGAACAATTAACCAGTGGAATAACCTGCCTCCAGAAGCGGTGAATGGTCCAACACTGGAAGTTTTTAAGAAGAGACTGGACAGTCATTTGTCTGAAATGGTATAGGGTTTCCTGCCTGAGCAGGGGGTTGGACTAGATGACTTCCAAGGTCCCTTCCAACTTTACTACTACTACTACTACTATTATTATTATTATTATTATTATTATTATTATTATTATTGTTGTTGTTGTTGTTGTTGTTGTTGTTGTTGTTGTTGCTGCTGCTGCTGCTGCTGCTGCTGCTATGCCTTACATATCAGCCCCCTCCATTTATTTTAAGTGCACTTTGTGTCAGTTCAGAAAAAGCACCAGCATAGTCCACTGGGGGCTGCAAATCATGGTACAAAGGTAAACACTTGAAATTGACCTGCAAGGTTATTTTTTTACACTCAAGTTCCTGCTGACAGAAGTGCATGTATAGATGTCAGAACTAGGTCAACTGCTGCTGGTTTCTTCTAGCAGACATGGATGGAGTCATAGGAAACTCTCTCACTGGTTTTCTCAATGACTCTTCACCAATCCAATATCTAGCAATTAACAGGCATCCTTCCAACTATGTGGCGAAAAAGATGTCCAGGTATAAATCTTTTGGCTCCACGTGTATCAATACTTTTGTGCCTGTTTGTCTAATTGCTATTGACTGCAAAAAGTACTTTTTGATTGAGGCAAGAAGCAAAGTGGTATTGATCACACTAAATGAACTTTTCTATAAGCCAAGAATCAATTGACTAGACAGGGCAAGGTGCCAGAATGATCACCTTCAATACACAAGCCAAAATTGTCATCTGAAAAGCCAGGGGCCAATTGGAGGACAATAGAACAGAGTAGGTAACTCCCTGAAATCCTATTTCTGAGCAAGTTCTATGGACCCAAACTGAAATATCATCCTTTTTTTTTAAGGGGGAGGACAGTTATCCAAAGAACAAAGAGAAAATGTGAACCAGAGAGATTCAATGCTTCTCTTCCTCAGATAAGCTATCTCTGCTATGTAACTCCCTCCATTCTTTTGGCAGGTAAGAGAGTTCATTTCTTTGCGTAGAAAGCAGTATTAAATCATATACATTTGTTTAAATTTATAAATTTGTTTATGTGTCATCTTGTAGCTGCCCAGAGTCACCTCACTATGAGATGGGCAGCAAAATATACATACATACATACATACATACATACATACATACATACATACATACATACATACATACATACATACATAAAGCTTTGATGCTGTCCACTCTTCAGAACCTTCAATCTATCTTGCATTCGATCAGAACTGGATAAAGTCAATTCCCACTCCTCCAGGTCCTGGTTGTCTCAAAAGTGCTTTTTCAAAAGGCAACTGGAGTTTTTGTAAAAGAACTTTTGGAACAACACTGGATAATGCTTGGAAACTTAAAGTCACACAGAAGGACCATCAATAGGTCCAAGTCTTTTTAAGGCTAGGCAACCAGAGGCTGTGTTGTGGTGCTGTCTCTTTTCTACTCATCAGAGAAAAGAGATTAGAGTCAGGAATAGGATTCATTTTTTTCTCTTGATGCCTCCAGAATGAACTCCAGTGATTCTACAAGAAATATACCCTACAGCAGGGGGTCCTGAAACTTGACCCTTTTATGACTTGTGGACTTCAACTCCCAGAATTCCTCAGCCACTGTGCCTGGCTGAGGAATTCTAGGAGTTGAAGTCCACAAGTCATAAAAGGGCCAAGTTTGAAGACCCCTGCCCTACAGGTAACATTACAAGATCATCAGCATCAATAACCTAACAGACAGAATGCTTGTTGTCTTCCTGCCCTCTCTTCTCAATTCATGCTGTTGTTTTCTGTCCACTGAGGTCAAAAGTCTAATGAAGAAAAGAATATAGAGAAATCCGGAATGTTGAAATAATTCTCAAGGTTATGTTTTATATTTTAAGTGAGTAATTCAAGTGTTTGGAATGAAAATCATTGATCCATTCCATCGTATCAAATATCAAACCATACTTTGGTTCAGGACTTACTGTAACCATGTGAGTGGGATCACCTTATAAACATGGAGGCTACTTTAAATTGAAAAGTGGATCACACCATGGTTTGGAGAAGGAAGCCTGGGGATTCTAAGCTGGGAAACGGGGGGCCAAACAGATGCACTTTGCCAGCAAAATCCCTGAAAAATAATCCAAACATCAGAGCAAAACCCTACATCTCTAAAAATTTCCAAAGAACAAACTGTATAATTTATCAAAAATAAAATGTCAAGATTCCTTGAGGTTTTAAATTCTAGGGACTACAAATACATTTGGTTTTAGCTTCTTTTGGTGATGTTTTTCAACTTCCAGGTCTAACCTACAATTACATGCAGGTCTCCCATAGGACCATTAACCAGAACTGATATTGTTTACTTCTGTAAAGTAATAAGGTAAGATTGATTTGATATATTTGCTGTGACTATCAGGAAAGATCTGAGCAAATAAGCACTGTTTCTAATGAAACCTGGAAGCATAGTCTAATGATGAGGTTGGACAGTGTTAGAAACCAGTAACTTCCTTCCCTTACAGCACAGCAAAACTTGGCAATCTGTGAAGGTTTTGATAAAATTCTTCTTGTTTGTTATTTGGTACATATATTGCTATCAAAAGTATCTGTTTTTGATTTAAAAATATTGCTACCATTAGTATTCTTCCTTCTTCATCTGCATAAATCATTTTGGAATCTATTGCCTCTCTTTTGTCTACTCCTCTTTTCTTGTTCCAAGTTTTTGGATTTTCCAAAAATGTATGATGTTGTTTTTTTATGTGTCTCCTGCAAACAAATTATATCAATGTTTAATTTCTGTAGTTCTTTGAAAATTCTTTTTCTTTTTGTTGGGGAATTCAATCAATTTATATTCACTGAAAAAATTCCATTTTCCTTCCCCATTTCGATTTACTTATATTTAGGTCTTGTTGATCTCGTAATCCTCTGCTCTCTTACTGTTCCCTCATCTTCTTGATTCATGTTCTCTTTTTCTTCTTCCACTTTGTGTAGTTGTTTCCTCTGTTGCTTGTTCTGTCTGTTTCTGGCTTTTTCCATCCTCTTGTTGATATTGTGTTCTTTCTCCCAGAAACCAGTATTTAGAAACCAGTAAGTTCCTTTCCTTACAGCACTGCAAAACTTGGCAATCTTTTTTTTAAATAATAAAGTTGGAAGGGATCTTGGAGGTCATTGAGTCCAACCCCCTGCTCAGGCAGGAAACCCTACACCATTTCGGACAAATGGCTGTCCAGTCTCTTCTTAAAAACTTCCAGTGTTGGAGCATTCACTGCTTCTGGAGGCAAGTTGTTCCATTGGTTAATTGTTCTAACTGTCAGGAAGTTTCTCCTTAGTTCTAGGTTGCTTCTCTCCTTCATTAGTTTCCATCCATTGCTTCTTGTCCTGCTTTGAGGTGCCTTGGAAAATAGCTTGACTTCCTCTTCTTTGTGGCAGCCCCTGAGATATTGGAACGCTGCTATCATGTCCCCCCTCGTCCTTCTCTTGGTTAAACTAGACATACCAATTCCAGCAACCGTTCCTTATATATTTTAGCCTCCAGTCTCCTAATCATCTTTGTTGCTCTTCTCTGTACTCTTTCTAGAGTCTCAGCATCTTTTTTACATCGTGGTGACCAAAACTGGATGCAGTATTCCAAGTGTGGCCTTACCAAGGCATTGTAAAGTGGTATTAATCTGGTGCCCTTCAGTTATTTTGGGTTTCACTTTCCAGAAATTCTTGCCATTAGGTATGCCGGCTGCATCTACCATATAAACTTCTAAAGAGCACTTGTTTCTTTAATTCTGCAGCACAGCGTATATTATTTATTAGTTCATTCATTTAAGTATTCATATCAAGCCTAGTCAAACCATGATTAAAAGGTTTTAAATGATCAGTCCTTTAATTAAAATAATAAAATCTGCATTTCCTTGTCTGATTTTTTTGGTGGCATTTTAATTAGATGTACATATTTACTCTCTTGTTTCCTCCCTACTGATCCAAACCTCTTTATCTGCTGTATTCTTAGGATATATCCAGTTTTTAGCTCTCTTCCCATTCTTTAATATAGATTTTGCAAAACAGCAGTTGTATTTTTTCCTTCCATTTTGTTACATGTAGTTTTATTTACTCTGCTCTATTTTAATAAGTGTTTTAAAAGTGGGGGAAACTTTTTTTTAAAATTAAGACTGCTTGAATCATATTTTTGTTGCACTATTTTCTAAGCTAAATTACCCGTGACAACTTTATTGCTGTAACTTTCCTCCTTTTCCCTTTTATTAATTCTATTGCCTTGATTTCACAGCAGTGTTATTGGACTATGACATTCATTCTATTTCTCTCCCAAAAAAGTGCAGATTATCTCTACAATTTATTTGCCACATCTAATTATATTCAATTCTTGGATGATACGAGAATATTTTGGCTTCTAAAGTCCATTGATTACATTTGTTTTTTTACTAGTGATTATATTTTAGCCTAATAACTACAGTAATACTTCAGTACTCATCTTTATTGAGTTCCAGGAGGTGCACCAAGTACTAACAAGGATAAGTACCAAGCAACGTACCACGTGACCTTTTGTTTCGACTGGGAAGCACGTCGTATCTATCCCCTTTCCTATGTCAGCAACCTTCCCAGCATGGCCAACTTCCTGTCCATCTTTTGTGGCTGTCCCCCACTTCCTTTTTCAGCACGTCGAGTAACAAACAAACAATGCATACTAGAACAACATTTTCATGTCAAAAAGTATCAAGTACCAAATTCGATGAGTTTTGAAGCAGCCAAGTACCGAGGTACCCCTGTACATAGTATATTTGATTTGTTTATTTATTTATAAAATTTATAGAGCACCCATCTTATCTTAAGGTAATTTGATGAGTTTAACCTTTGGGTATGAACACTCATGTGCACATACGGTGCAAACCAGTCTATTTGCACAATGCCTTGAGCCATAACCAGTGGTGGGATTCAGCTGGTTCCCACCGGTTCAGTAGAACCGGTAGCTAAATTTTGTTGCATTCGAATGTCCCAGGCCTAGAATGGCCCACCGGAAGTGCAAGGATGCCACTTCCAGAAGTCCGTTCTAGGCCTCGGAGGACCAGGTCTGCATCGAATAAGAGAACCAGTTGTTCAGGTATTTGAATTCCACCACTGGCCATAACCAATACTGAAAGTGTGTCAAGTTAAGCACACCTGAATCCAGTCAAAATGTATGTCAGAACTATATGGAAGGACAAAAAAGAGCAAATATAGGGTATCTCCACTCCTTGAGAATGTTAGATTGAAAAGAATCAACCCATCACGGAGTTAAGCATGGTGGATTTAAATAGACTTAATTATACAATGAATGTTGACTGGAATTCATAACCCCAATGGTTTTTTTTTTCTTTTTACAACCCTGTAATCCCTTTTATCCAGGTGGAGTCAGGGTGACTGAATGGATTTAGATATTTGAGCCAGTAACAGGCTAAGGAGAAAATCAATTGAAACTCATTGTATTTTCATCCATACACCTGCTAATTGGAGATCCAGCAAAAATACAAAGCTGAGTTGCTGTTGGTTTGATTTGTCAGATTCCAGCTGTGATACGCCTACTTAAGCATATAAGGATGTAATTATACAACATATCCACTATGGCTCCCCCATTGCATCTATCCAGTCAATTTATGTCTTAATCATTTGTTTATGAAACCTGCTATTAATATACCAGAGCCAACCTTGATAGACTGATAGCAGATACAAAATGTGTCAATATAACATTTCAGTGATGCTTACCCAAACTGTAGGAAATGAAGAAGCTGAAAGCTTAAGCAAACAGCTCATTAGTTCACTTTTGGAACTAATTCTCTTCCTGGAGCCAAAAATCAAGCAAAAGGAAAGGCATGCTGAGTAAAATCCATGAACTTCTAAGTGTTGTGTTTTGCCCAAACTCTAGTAATGAAAACAGAACAATGAGGGTATGTTTAATGCCTCAGGTCTACTTTGAAAATTAGACTAGATAAAGGGGTGGAAATGCATTCTTTTAACTGTGCACTGACTGGATCATGGATCTATTTTAGTATATACATACAAAGTTAATATGGTATCAAAGTTATCTTATTTTCTCACAGTCGACATGATTCCCTGGTTGAATTTCAACATTCAGTCAAGTTTATGCTAGGCTGTAGACTTCTTGACAAGCCCAACAAGGTAGAAAAAATTACAATGGTATATAATATTCTCTTTCCCCCAGCTTTTTGGAAATATTTACTACTTTCATTGTTGTATAAATGATTAGGACCACACCTGTTTTATACACATGAGATCAATTTTTTCTGCACACCCAAGAACAGCATGAGCAGTTGTAGACAGATTTACCTTAATACACAAATTACACATGCACATACTCCAGACCCTTTTCACAGATCTCACAACTCCAATAGTTCCAGTCCTCCCACTTGTGTGCATAGCTATACAAGCAAGCAAGATTTCTTCTTGCCCAAATGTCAGGAACATGACTATTCAAGGCAGCCCCATCCTCATTCATAAGGCACCAGTTTTCTTTAATGAGTGATTATGATTAGTAATTCAGCCCGATCCTCCCTAGAACAGATCAATGATTAATGTGGATTTTTCCCCACATGTCAACCATACTAATAATCATAATTACTGAACAATGTAGGGACTGCCTACAGCAGGGGTTCTCAACCTTGGCAACTTTAAGACTTGTGGACTTTGCTGGCTGAGGAATTCTGGGAGTTGAAGTCCACAGGTCTTAAAGTTGCCAAGGTTGAGAACCCCTGGCCTACAGGAACCAGCTCTTCATGAAGGAAATCAGATGGTATTATCTTAAATACATGCAGCTACCGGAAGTCCATTTGATATACATTTTCCCTGCCCTGGAAGGAGTCACAGCTGCACTACTGTCCCATATAATTCTATAGTGCCATGTGTTCCAGTTTCATTCTTGTGGACTTTTCTCTTTGAGCAATTAAAGTTTCACATAATTTTTATTTATTTATTTATTTTTATTTTATTAAATTTCTATACCGCCCCTCTCCCGAAGGACTCGGGGCGGTGTACAGCCTAAAATTTAAAAAACATATAAATATACAAAATTTAAAATAATTAAAAATAAATTAAATTATTTGGCCAAAATCCTAAAACCCAAAACATACAAAATTTAAAAAATACTCAGTCCCCTTAAAACATTTTGATAATGGTACTTGCCAATTGATTCTAATAAGTTCTGCCCTCTCATCCATTATTTATTTCTAACTAGAGACCCTTTTCCACTTCCACCCTTATCCTGCATTACTCTAGTGCAGATATCATTTGATGTCAACAGAAATTCAATTATACTTGTTTAAAAGCTGGTATTAGGGGCTTAATGGGCTGTTTTCTATGCCTCATTCTGGTAGCTCAGCTCATTTCCCAAGGATTATTCTCTCAGGCCATGATGAGAGTTTGCAAATGGCTTGACCTTTTATTCTTCTTCCACATTTGTCATGCACTCATCCACGTTGCCAAGTTTTTCTGACTTCCAAAAATGTTCAGGGTGAACTCCTACCTTTCCCACCTCCGTGCCCATGCTAAACATTAATACAAAGAGCACTGATTTATTTCTAAGGTTCACTATCTGAAATGCAAAAATGCATATCCTGAAAAGTGGAAACAGGCAGTAAATGAGGTAACAATCAGCACCCACAACAGGGTTCTAAGTAATGTCGAAATTAAAACTTGTCCAAACATGGCTGTATCCAGAATATCTGTCCAAGACTTTGACTCTTATTAGTAAGAAGAAGAATAGGAAAAATCTGGAATGATGCAAGTTATTAAAAACTAGTGTGGAACAATAGCAAAAGAATCAAAATTTGAGAAATAGATTTAAATCTCCATTTAGCCATGAAATTTCCTGGCTGACCTTGGATCTGTCAGCACCTTTCAGCCGAATGTACTTTGAAGTGTTGACGTTCTTTGTACTAGCAAAAAATGTTGTTTGTTTACTTCATAGAGGGGCAGCTGCTCTTTAGTGGAATTTTTTTAACCCACTCCACTGAATCATATCTGTTTTTCCACTTTGCACTTTAATGCACTAGAGGCTATGAAGCACCACCTACTTATCCTGACTTGTTTATGACCTGCGTGTTGCCCAGAAAAATATATTTCCATCTAGTGAAAATATTACAAGAAAATCTCATATACCAAAGAAACCAACCATCTTCTACTTTTTTAAACTGCTAAAATATATACATTTCTGCAAATTAATGCAGTATTTTTGGCTCTTCCCAAATACAGCAAATCATTTGTTCCTAAGTCCTCTATCATAGGGAGTGAAGAAGCCAGAATGTTCAGACAACTGTGACAGAGGCTAATATTTCCAGGGATGTCAAAAATTCCTATCAGATAAATCTCCAATAACCCAGGATCTCACTATCAAAATGTTGGACAGCCCTTGACCCCTCATCTTCAAAGATTTGGAGCGCAATCTTTTCCTAAAAATACTACAGTTCCTTAATCTTTAACTCTACTATATGAATTTTAATTCCTACAGCTCAAAAAATTGTCCTATATTTGCTTATACTCCCACAAACCTTTGGCTGCTACAGCTTCCCTATTGACATGTAATTGCAATTTAGGTGCTTGGCAACCAACACATATTTACAAATGTTGCAGCAGCCTGACATTGGGTGATCCCCACTGGTGGCCTTCACGGCTGGTTTCCAACAAACAAAGTCAAGGTAAAAGTCAGTAGGAAGCTGCAAGTCTTAATGAACACAGATGACCATAACTGAAACTAACCTCATAAGTCAGATGCAGTAAGGTGAAATTTAACTTTATGGCGATGTTGTTTAGCAATGAAGTTGCTGGTTTCAATTGCAGTTGGAGAATTACTTGGTAACTTCCAGCTATCAAGAAAATCTCTTTATGCAAACATATTGTGAGCTCTTCTAGCTAGTACGGATCAGAAATCAGATTATAATTTTGAAAATTCTAGATTGTGCAGAAATGGACAGATTAACGTTAGAGATGAAGGAGAAAGAAGATTCAATCTTCTATAAAACCTGGGGAAAATTTTATCAGAGGGTTGAAACACATTAGAATAAGACGAGATTTTAGAGTTTTACTATATTAAGTATTAAGGTTGATGATTGGAAATAGTTGTTATGCTATTAACTATGTTAATTATTTAAGGGAATATTAGTCTTTTACCAAATATCAGTTGCAACTATATCGATTTATTCTTATAAATGTCTAGTATTATATAAACAATAATACTTAATATGAAGACCCGGATGACAGCTTGTTCGTTGAATTATGTATTTACTGTAGTTATCCACACCCTGTCCCTTTTATCCCCTACTCATATAAAATCTAATAAAATATATTTTAAAAAAAGAAAAGAAAAGAAAAATCAACTCCACAGGAAGACTAGAACTATCTTTTTCGAGATAGGTTGTTGTAACAGAAACATTTTTTACAACCCCTCCATCTTACCAACCCCAGAAATTGAGGGAGGTATCTGAGTCACTTATGAATACTGTCTTACTTCCCAAGATAGGGCTTGAAACGGTTCTTGCATATTTCAGTCAAGATTATTTCCTTACTCCTGGGTGCATGAAATTTCTTGCAACTTTGGCTATATACAAACAGATAACAACCTATTGTCATTTTAAGAAACCAGTGCATGTGGGAGCACACCTACATAACTTTAGCAACATAACTTTGATAAAAGACGATGTTCTCCAAAAAAGAAAGAAAAAGAAAAAAGAAAAGAAAAGAAAAGAAAAGGAATGCAAAACCATATGTGTGTGCTTTAACAGGTGAAGAAAAATTTTTGGGACTTACAACAGACCAGCTTGGCTGGCTCAGGAATTCTGGGAGTTGAAGTCCACGGGTCATAAAAGAGCCAAGGTTGCCTACCCCTGGTCTATGGAGATTCTCAGTCATCCAGGTCATGATTGTCCTGAAGGTGCTTTTCAAAAGGCAACTGGATATTCTTTATTTTTTTCATTGAAGGTGTTTTGCTTCTCATCCAAGAAGCTGCTTCAGTTCTGTCTGTCAGGAGTTTGGAGTCTTTGCAGAACAGACAGAACCTGTGGGTGAAGCGGGGAAAAGAGAGTGAGTGAGAGAGAGAGAGAGAGAGAGAGAGAGAGAGAGAGAGAGAGAGAGAGAGAGAGAGAGAGAGAGAGAGAGAGAGAGAGAGAGAGAGAGAGAGAGAGAGAGAGAGAGAGAGAGAGAGAGAGAGAGAGAGAGAGAGACTCTTGAATAGGAAAAGGGAAAAAAAAGGTCAGTCCATTTTGCAGCTGGAAGTATGGCAGCTGCAATCTGCAAAAAGAGAACAAGTTGGGAATTATAAGGAACAAAAAAACCCCCACCCATTTGCTAAGTGAATTCATCAAGTCATGAAGTTTTCTTCCTGCCAGGAACACCAGTTAGAGATCTGGCGGGACATTTTCCTAGATGTATCAGGCTCACCATTGTTACCTTTATTAGTCCATTTGATGACAAATTATATTGGCCAGAAATAAAAATAGACATAACTGTTAACAATAGGAGAACGGTGGCTCACAAGCTTAGGATGCTGGGCTGACAATCGTCAGCTTCTTGTTTAAGACCCAACTACTGCAGTGGGATAAGCTTCGGTCATCTCTTCCAGCTCCTGCTTACTTGACAGATTGAAAGCGTGCAACTGCGGGTAGATAAATGGGTACCACTTCGTTGGGAGATTTCATGGGGACATGAAAGGAGCCCCCAACTGGTTGCCCCCTAGCCAACAGATGTCACCATTCAATCCTTTCAACCCAGAGTCTTAACAGGACTGTAATAGTAGAACTGTATCACAATGGACTTTGAAAACTTAGGAACAAAACTCAAGACTCTGAAGGTTTCAGCAATGTTCTAATCTATCACTGCAGTCCACAGGAAAAAATAAATAAACCGAAAGGAGGGGGAAAAAAAAGAATATCATAGCTGAATGGCAAGCTATGTTAATTGTGTCAACAAGAAAAATTTGGCTTTGGGGACTGAGATCTCAATTATGTAAATAAGGGACATCTGCTACAGAAAGGGTTTGCCACTTACAAGGGCTGATAAAAAATATTTTTGGACCCAAACTTGGCAAACGTGATTGGGAGGGCTTTATGATGAATTGTGTGGGGCCTAATAAATGAAAACTCAAAAGTAAAGACTTCAGATAAAAAGTTGTGAAAGAAATGCCAGTGTGGCTGTAATGGGGCCTGTTAAACAAACATAGAAAGATCAGAAGGAATATTGACTCATAAAATGCATGGCTTTTGTTATCTGTACACTAACAGTCAAGAAATGGAGAACAAAGAAGATGAGCCTGAATTTTTATTAACAGAAAGTCAAACAGATTTAATATATAATTGAGACCTGGTGGGACTTTCATGACTGGAATATAGGTATCAAAGAAAAGAATTTATTCAAAAGCAACATAAACAATAGAAAGGAAGTAGCTACGCTGCATGTTACATGAATATACTGTTGCCTGGAAATTTAAATGAATGAATGAAGTTATATTGAATATAACATCTGAGTTAGGTTGAGAAACGAACAAAGCAATGATGTTGTTGTGACCTTCTGTCATTCACCCAGCCACTCATCCAAGGAGAAAGCAAATTTTAACTGAGTATTAGAAAAAAACTTAATAGCAGTAAAAGCAGATGAACATTTGAAGCAATTACAGAGAGAGACAAAAGGCTCTCCTTTACTGTATGTCTTCCAGGAGAGGCTGGGCAACCATCTGCTGTAAATGATTTAATTTTAATTCCTACACTGAGTCAGAGGTTGAACTCAATAGACAGAATGGCTTCTCCTAGCTTTAAGAATTTAGATCAGTTCTGGATTTATTCTATCAAATAGCAATAGCAGTAGAACTTCAACTTGTATGCCTCTTCATAGCATTCTCTAAGTGTTTACAGAGTGCTTACAGTTGTCCCCAACAATCGGGATCTTCATTATACTAACCTTGGAAGGAGGGAAGGCTGAGTTAACACATGTAATTGAGAGTTTTCAAATGAACTCTTTCACCTATGAAGTAATTTCCATGTCAACAACATCCAGATATGCTTAACTCTTCAAAATTGTATCTCTGTGCTTTTTAATTCTTTAAACTTCTCTAAAATCAAATCTTCTCTGTTTAAAATGTTTCATTGTGACAGTGCTATGGGCCATCAAATCCTAGGTCATATATGTCAATGTAGTTTTCAAAGGGTTAGTCTCACTTTAATCACCACTGCTAAAAGGAGCTGATACTTCCCTTTCATCTGGCAGCAAATTAATTATAAAATCCTGTGTTAATATTAATACTACCTCACTGTAGATCAATGATTTTATTATCTTTTATTCAAATATTTTCCATTTGATGACAGTGTGGAAAAACGGGCAGTATAAAAGGGAAGCATTCTCAAACTAATACCAGCAGGTAAAGATTTCAGTGGAAATCTTCTATGTTTTGATCTGTTGACTTCAAGTCTGGACTGTAATTTGTTTAAGAAAATAAACAGTCCACTATTATTTTGTGAATGGATTAAGAGAGTCCTAAATAAGAGTTTGCTTTGGTTTTGACACCTTAGACCACATTTCTGTAGATAAGCAAAGGGGCAATACTGAGCAGACAGTAATATTTTGGGGCAACTAAAAAGTTGTGAAAACTTTATAGACTGCTGACTGAATAGACGGATGGTATAGTAGAAGGACAAGCAGAGCCTTCAGGGTGGAGTCACGAATCAGCCTGGAGTCATTAAGTTCCCATAAACAGTCTAAGCCCAGCCCTTCTTGAATGCCATTAACTTTTATGTAGTACCAATTTAGTGCTGACCATTAGTTGATTAGTCTCTTGTGTATGAGCAATAAATCAGCTTAAGTGGGACTTATTGTGTGGTCCTGATTCTTTGCATCTGACAGATGGAGAGCAATGTTTCCAGGGGAAGAAAGCAAGATCACCCAGAAATGATAGAACAAGAATAGAAAACAGAGTTGGAAGGGAGTTTTTCTAGTCCAGTCCCCTGCTCAGGCAGGAAACGCTACAGTATACCCTTTCAGACAAATGGTTGTCCAATTTCTTTTAAAACCTCCAGTGTTGGAACATCCACAACTTCTGCAGGCAAGTCATTCCACACAGAGAGAGTAAGCTTCTTGCTGCAGTCAATCCCCTATATCCCCATTTTTAAGCTTCTGGATCCCCCTAAATGGCAGGAATTGAGCAGGGGAGCAAGAATGGACAACATAGAGATGGAAATCCTGAATATAGAATGCTTATCATCACAGAGAGAAAATGCATACCAGAGTCTAGTTGGAATGAACTGTTGTGGAAACTATAATTCATAATAATATGCTTTGACATGCAAATACTTGCTTGCTAAGAAAGAGCAATGAGGCAAGATTAGTATAATAATTTAGCATTTATAGTATACATTATCAAACTTCAGTATTAATATTATTATTTCTCCAGCATAAGATAAAATACGCTTATTCTTATTTTTGCAACTGGAGGGGTGGGTGTGACATTGCACTCAGCAGATGACAGGTGCAATTGTCAAAAATGGAAGGAAATAGAAACGTAGCAGTGACTGGGACAAAATAAAAACTGGTTCAGTTTAATGAGCCTCCCTCCCTTCCTTCTAAAATTAAAACAAACACAGCTAATCATGGCTTTAGTTTTAGAATATTTTAAGTCTCTTCAAGGACACTGGATCAAAAGTTATAAATCAGAGCTACTACCGCAAGATTATTTTCCACCTCCTACCAGTAAGTCGATAGATTGCTTCAGATCTTCCCTGTCCTGATGTGCTCATCAATTTTCCTAGATTTTCCACCTTCTTTTCTCCTCCCTTTAAAACTAAGTCAATCACCTGATCTAATGTGGCAACGCCAGCTAAATTAACTATATCTAACTGTTTAAACTCACCAAATTTGCAGCAAAAATAAAGGAACCAAAAGAGCTAAAAAAAAAAATCTTCCAGAATTATTTCTTATTCTGTATCTCCTCCCCCACCCCATGGTACCAGTGAGTCAGTCAGGAAGCATATTAAAGAGCAAGTGCAAAAAGAAAGTCAGAGACCAAAGATGACACGAGTTCTAGAGGCTAAATAGTACGATGAACAGATGAGGGAGCCAGGAACGTCTCTATCCTATTGAAGAGAAGGGTTAAGGAGGATATGATAGCTACCTTCCAGTACTTGAGGGGCTGTTACAAATAAGAGCAGAGTGATCAAAATGCCTAAGAGCAGGACAAGAAAGAAACTTATCAAAGAGAGAGCCAACCAAGAAGAGATCATCCATCAGCATGGAGTGAGATACCACCTATTGGTCTCCGAGCGCAATTCAAAGTGCTGGTCATTACCTATAAAGCCTGATATGGCTCTGGACCAGGATACTTACGGGACCGTCTTCTGCCACATACTTCCCTACGACCGGTGAGAGCGCACAGGGTCGGCCTCCTCCGGGTCCCGTCAGTGAAACAATGTCATTTGGCGGGTCCTAGGGGGAGGGCCTTCTCTGTTGTGGCGCCCACCCTCTGGAACCAACTGCCCCTTGAAGTCCGCGTTTCTCCCACTCTCCCGGCCTTCCGAAAGAATCTTAAAACCTATCTTTGCCGGCAGGCCTGGGGATGATTGTGATTGTTGCTTGAAAGTTGTACATGTGTTGGGTGTCTATTTTTAATATTTTGATTGGACTTAGATTCTTTGATGTTTTGTATATGTTATAAGCCGCTCCGAGTCTCCGGAGAGGAGCGGCATACAAGTCCAATAAATAAATAAACAAACAAACAAACAAACAAATAAATAAGGAGAAATTTTCTGACAGTGAGAACAATTAATCTGTGGAGTAGCTTGCCTCCCAGAGTTGTGAGTGCTGCTTCATTGGGGGTTTTCAAAAGCAGACAACCATTTGACCAGGATGGTATAATATCTCCTGCCTTGAGCAGGGGGTTGGACTAAAAGTCCTCCAAGGTCCCTTCCAGGCATATGAGTTTATTTTTTATGTTCTGAACTGGGCCATCCGTTTGTTTTACTGATTGATTGGCCAGGCTGTAAGAGGCCCAGATATCTTTCAGTCCCACATTGCAAAACTTTAACGTCTATTTCAGGGGTCCAAAAACTTGGCTACTTTAAGACTTGTGGACTTCAACTCACAGAATTCCCCAGCCAGCCACATAAGCACTGAGCCAAAGAGCTTGGGATCTGCTGACTTTGGTTTATGGCTACTTCCCCTTATGCAGTTATGTTTTGTTTTGTTTTGTTTTGTTTTTATTAAAGATTAGTAGAGTTTTATGGGCAGAAAGGAACTTTATCATCACCTTGTCTGACCGCAGAGTAGAAATGATCTCTTCAGATTTCAAAGAACATTTGCTGCTTTTAATTTGTCTGGTTATGTGGTAGAGAGGAAGACATGAGCAAATGATAATGAGTAACTTTGTTGTTAATTTTCCGCAAGGCACTCATAATGATCAACCTTTTTACGATAGCTTGACAGGAGAGTTAAGTTATAATGTTCCATGTCCCTGACAGTGAGATGCAATAGCTTTGATCTAACTTTTAAGAACACCTTGATTTCAGCAATGACAGCTTGGATTAAGTCTCTAGAGAACTTTTATTTATTTTTTGTCAGAGCACTTATTTAGGTCACCCTAATTATGAGCCTCGCTATAGCAAACAACCTTGTGAAACCAAAACCTTCCTTTTTGCAATTTTCCTCTCAAATTTTGTTCTCAGCAAAGTGTCAATTCAATCACATGCTCAGGATTCAAAGAGAGGGTCATGTGGGAGAGGAGAGGCTATTTATTTATTTATTTTAATTTTAATTTTTCCTTTTTTCCCTTTACAAACTAACATAATATACAATACATTTTTCCTTTTCCCTTAACAATACTATGTCCTATATCTCTTCAGTTTATTTACATTTATTTACATTACTTCTCATACATTTTTATTCCGCAATTCTAGCCAGTTGTAATACATGTCCCATATCTCGTAAAATTCTATAGTTTCTTTGTCTTTTATTTCTAAGGAAAGTTTGTTCATCTCAGCACAGTCTAATATCTTACCTACAATCATTGCATTTGTTGGTATGTTCTTCCCTTTTCCAACATTGTGCATGTGCAATGCGTGCTGCAGTTATAATATGTATAATGATGTATTGGAGTCATTCCTCGATTTTTGGGTTAATTATGCCTAATAAAAATATTTCGGGTTTGAGTTCAATTTGTTGTTTTGTTATTTCCTGTAACCATCTTCTTATCTGCTCCCATTAGGTCTTTGCTTTGGGGCATTGCCACCACATATGATAAAATGTTCCTTCTTTGTTTTTACATTTCCAACAATCCGGATTCATATTTTTGTATATTTTAGCCAGTCTCGCCAATGCTAAATGCCATCTGTAGAACATTTTGTATTGATTTTCCTTGTATGCAGTTGACAACGTTAATTTGTAATTTATGTTCCATGTTCTTTCCCATTCCTCTAATCCTATATTTCTACCTATGTTTCGGGTGCATGCTATCATCAGGCCCTTTACTATTTCTTCTTCTAGTTCAATTTCTAATAGGAGTTAATAGGTTTTTGTTAAGAATTTTTCTCCCTTATTTGTCAATATTTTATCCAATTGTTGTAATGTCCACATATCCCATACTCCTCCATAGCTCCTTCAGGCTATTTAAATGTACTTTCAAAATGCAACTCTTTAAATAAAATAAAACCTACAACTGGATGATAATATTAAGGCTATCAAATTCCTTAATACAGCCATGAGGAGAACCAGTGCTCAAGAAAATAGTGTTAGAAATATTAGTCCCAACTCACACATATTGCTGCCCCAGCCCTCTGGAACCAGCTTCCCTCGTACTGCCTCCTCCCTCCTAGCTTTCCGGAAACTTTTGAAGACCTATTTATGCCAACAGGCTTGGGGGGTATGAACTCTGTTCTGCCCCCAGGCCAAGGAATGTGCTTCCATCGTTGATTGTGTATTTGATTGTGTTTGCATATCGTATGTATGGATCTTTGGATTGGATGTTATCATTATTATTAATTTTTATATGGAGCTGTATTGTTGTTGTGAGCTGCCCCGAGTCTTAGGAGAGGGGCGGCATAGAAATTTGATAAAATAAAATAAAATAAATAAATAAATATTGGTGTGAATAAAATCACTGTGCCAGTGTTTGCTTGATCACACCCAATGAAGGTGAAATCACAGCCTCTCTAAATAATATATTCCACTCTTAAGCTTTCTTTCCACCGAGATCTTTCTTTCCGTAATGTCTTGTCCTCTTGCTTGATAAAGACTAGATTTTGACCTTCTTATATATAATGCATCTCAGGTACTTTAAAAATGCCAACCTATTTCCTCCCCCCACCCCAGATACAAACATAGTGTTAATTCAACTTATAAGGCTGCCTAATCAAAGAAACCCAATGCAGTGTAAACATATGAAATATAACAACAACAACAACAACAACAATGCAGGGTTAAATACAACCATAGCAGTTTAGCACTGGAAGTAGAAACTTCCTCTCTCTGTGTTGAAACCTGTCAACAGGAAGATCATCCACCACATGCATGTAGAGATGTGTAAATATAGAGAGATCCGTGCATGAATACAGAGGCTACTTTATACGTTTCTTATAGGGAAAGGTAAAGTTTAGCTACTACATACTAACAAGAGGAGAGTCAGAGAATCTATTCTCAGTGCCTGCATACCTGGGAACAAAATCCAAAGGTGCTTTTTCAAGAGGCAACTGGACTTTCTTTGTTTTTCCTTGAAGATGTTTTGCTTCTCATCCAAAAAGCTTCTTCAGTTCTCAGATAAGAAAAAAACAAAGAAAGCTTTTTGAAAACTTGAAAAATCTTGAAAAAGCACCTTTGGGAAAACCATGACCTGGATGAATAGGTGGTCCTATTCATTTTGTTAAAGGTTAAGAATCAATTAAGAGATTTTGGTCCGAAGCAATGATGCCGATAATGTGAGGTGAAATTGAATGATCATTTGGAAGGGGAGAACTTAAAGAGACTGCTGCTCATCAGCCATATTAGGGTATATTATCTTTAATTATACAAAGGCAGATTATTTTTATTTTATGCTCTTCGTTGTTTATTTATTTGCCACCCATCTTGTATTGAAACGACTCTTGGCAGCTTATAGCGTTAAAACATTAAAATCCTAGCAGATAAATATTTCTATAACAATAAAAATGAAAATCACAATCAAAATAAAATTATAGTTAAAAATATAATTTTACTGTTTGTCTTAATAAATGAACTGAAATAAAATTATCACACAACAGAGAAAGATGCACACTGGTTGATTCAATATGATACTATTTCCAAGACAATTTGAGGTAGTTCCTTTCACACAAGGGTCCTCTTTTTCACAAACTACTCGAATAATTCTGAGCTATTTTATAGTCTTTCTTCCTTTCCTTTCGTCTTTCCTTCCCTTCCCTTCCTTTCCCTTCGCTTCACTTTGTCTTTTGTTATAAAACAAAACAATTAATTTATTTAATCAATTTGTTTGCAACCTCTCTCCAAAAACTATCAGTGGCTACCATAATGATAGGATTAAAACCCCCAAAATACAACAATAACTTTGAAACATTAGTATCTCACAGCACTTGGGGGGGACAAGGCTCAGTAATAATTAAATATAAATCTAATCAATTCAGTAATGAATATGAAGATAAAAACTAGTTTCCCAAGTTAATTTAAGTCTAAAAATATGATCTGAAGGAAGATCAGATTATTAAAGAAAATTATGAGTTCTACAGCTTTGGTCTGTGTAATCCTTCAGCAATGGTTAAAGCAGCTTCAAAAGATTAATAAAATCAGAGAGATTTTATCAACTGTTTCATGCAGCATTTGAATGGCACAGATCTCAGTTTGAAAAGCTCAGGTCTCTGAAAATACACATTTTCCTTCGTCATAGGCTGCTTTCGCTGTAGTTTATGACCACCATTCTTTTTTCAAGCCTGGTTTAGGAGAAAAAAATGATTTGAAATATCCAGCTGGCTGTAGCTGAACATAATTCAAAACATACTAATAAAGTAAGTACACCCAGACTTGACCCCCATTACAAGTCACAAAATTACTTTAATATTAAGCCTATTTTCTCTTTCCCACAAAGGAATATTCATCTTAAATTACGGATGAGCCACAGAAGCCAAGATAGGGAGTGATAAACCACCACACACCTTTAGCGAACAGCTGTTATCTGCATTAAGGATGGTTATGGATGTTACAGTTAATTAATTCACAAGATTTCTTCCTGCTAAATATATAGAACATGCAGAGGCTTGGGGCTCTGAAATGAAAGAGGCTCATTATATTATCTCATGATTGTTTGCCATGGAGGAGATAGTGTTTCATATCTCTAAATTAGAGGCAATAATAAACTTACATAATAAGCTCCCTATCCCATTCATTTGCTTATATCTAAAGGGCAGCAAAATGATCTCCTGCATCAGGTATAAATTGAAGGTTGTCTTGTAGGTGGAAGATATTAAAAGAGAAAGCATCCACTGTTTTCTGATGATTCCACGCATGCTGCTATCTTCACTCATTGATGGTGGGGAAGTGTTATACATGGGTTTTTTTTTGGGGGGAGGAAAGATTTCTAGTTTTTTATCAACAAGATAAATTGTATGGAGCAATTGCACATAACTACTGGCTTTGCCTTTCTGCCCCAGTGCCATGAACATTTATCTTGTGGTTTCCAGGGAGCAGGGTTACAAAAAAGAAGAGGGAAATCCCAAATGTCAAAGTGAATCCATGCCAATGGGACACTATGTGCTTCACTGCCATAAATGAAAGGCTGCAAAACTATCTTTGCTGCAATTGCTTTGGAAAAAAAATAGTTGAATTGAAACGTCATTGGCTTTGCTACAATTATCTACTGAAGCCCCGATTGGGTATAGGCCCGATCCTCTCATTCAAGACTTTTGACTCTCATCAGTAGGTTTTAAACTCCATCAGTGGCTGGTTTCTAAAGGTGGTTACTCTGATTCATCGCTTGTCAATGGACTATGTTCCTAAAGCATTCTGCACTGTTTGGATTTCATCAGTAACGTATCACAATCTTCTCAACTCATGAGGCTAGGTGATTAGTTTGAGATCTGAATCTTTGTGGAGCTCTTGGTGCTCTCTGAGCTTGGTTGTTTGCTTACAGATGTTTCATTACCCAACTAGGTAACAACATCAGTCCTTGTGAATGTGGAGTTTGCTCCCTGTTTGTATACAGCAGGGGTCTTCAAATAGGCCCTTTTATGACTTGTGGACTTCAGCTCCCAGAATTCCTCAGCCAGGCATGCTGGTGAGGAATTCTGGGAATTGAAGACCACAAGTCATAAAGTTACCAAGGTTGGAGACCCATGGTATATAATAACTTGCCCTGCCAGTGAATGTATGTTTATTTCCTTAGTAGTTCCTTGATTAAAGTTTTCTGCTCGATTGTTTGCATGGTGTTAATTACTGCTTATCTGGGTGTTGGTTGCTGGAGAGGATATAGGTCAAAAGTGTCAGGCATCACAAAACAAGAACAGCATGTGGAGTTGCTTCTGAGTAGTTTTTTTTTCTTGTTGTTCTTCACCTACAGACAGAATTTGCCAAACTAAAATAACTATCTGCATAATTATAGATATACCCTGTGAACTGCAATCTTGCCCTCTTCCTGCCTACCAGACATTCCAAGCTCCATTTCCTTTTTGTCCTGGGAAGCAGCCCCTCCCTCCTGGGACTCCAGACTACATTCCACCACAAAATTGAAGGATTACCAACACTTTAGTCTGTTTAGATCTGGTGTGCAAATTAGAACTTTCTAATGTTGTGAAATTCTAAGCCATGAAAATTGGGACTGCAATGTCTCTTTCATTACATTAGTTAAATTCAGCTTTCTGATTTTTCTACAAACACCATACAAGCATGCACTCTTGACACACACAGATACACAGAGCTGGCAGTTCACCCCTTTGTCTTCTTTTCCACAAAACACATGACATTCCAAGATAGCTAATCTGGTGACATTTGGTTCTTCCCGAGAACCTGCTTATCTGAAATTGCCTTAGGACAAAGCCATCTCTAAATTACTGAGCAGAGGGAGGAGCAATGCTTTGTTCCCTCACTCAAAGGACAGCAATGGAAAGAGCATAAAGAGAGGTCCTGAGAGACAGATCACAATCAGACTTAATGCTCAAAATAAATGCCTCATCCTAGAAATGAAATTTAAGGGATTTATGTAGGGAGGAAAAAGAGACATGGTTATTCCTCCTCCGAAAAAGTGATGCCAGATTAATGTTCCATTTTTATGGTCACAATATTGCACACATTTACATGTATAATATACATTTAACTGCCCTTGGTTTTACTTTTTATATCTCCAATCCGCCTAAAACTAAAAACTAAATTTAAATTAGAAAAATTACATCAGTAAGTAGCAGAGAAAGTACAACATGCTATCAACTATAAAAGTAAAAGGATGTTTGGTTGGTTGGTTGGTTGGTTTTGTTTGTGATGTCTGCATGTGTCAGGCCCAACGAACCAAGAACAACACATGGAGTTATTTCTGAGTAGTTCCTCTACAGTTGTTCACCTACAAACAGAATCTTGCCAGAGTAAAGCAACTATCTACAATAAGATAAGGTGAGGTGAGGTGAGATGATATGGGATGGGATGGGATGGGATAAAATGAGATGAGGTGAGGTGAGGTGAGGTGAGGTGAGGTGGGGTGGGGTGGGGTGGGGTGGGATGGGATGGGATGGGATAAAATGAGATGAGATAGCCTTTATTGTCATTTTTTACTGTGGGCACAACAACACCACACATCAAAAATGAAATTTAGTTGCCCATTCTCAAAGTGAACACATACATGACACACAACTAAACATACTATAGATATAACTATAGATATAATCTGTGAATTGCCAGGGAAGGTCTGTTCTTGCTCACTTGCTGCTATCAGCTATTCCAACCTCTGCTGTCTGCCTTCTGGGAAGAAGCCAGACTACATTCCACCACAGCATGTCATTCTTCACTTGTCCCTGTAGTTTTCTTGGCAAGATGGTTTGCCAAGTGGTTTTACCTTCTTCTTACAGCTGAGGGAGATGTCTTACCTAAGGAATCCTGGAGCTCACAGTCTTCTGGGTTCCTAACCTGGAGCTTAATCTCTACACCAATTTGGCACTCATCTCAGTATATATAGCCTCTCATATAAAGCTTAATAAATATTGCTGTGAAAGTTATGGCAATGCCCAAGAGGGAAAGACTGTCTTGACTTGATGATGAAAACTTATCAACAGAGGTGCTAAATGTATTTCCCTATGGAAGTCTCTCCTTAGCCCAAGGCTTACAATGAGATGGCTGCCTTAAGAAAAATACAGTGAGAACAGTTTGCCACATTAAATATGTAGGTATGTATATTTTCACCGGTCCCAACTTATGGAAGACCTGCAAGATATCAAAAGCAAGGTTAGTTATAGCTGTATCCTATACTTCAATAAATATCTCAGCATGGCATTTTGGTTTGACAAAACTATTTGCCTCAACAGGCATTTTATTCCTATGAATTGTTGTTACAAGTTCATGATCCATAAAACTATGTATGGGTTGTTCCAAATATAACAGTGGGGAGTGTTTTCCCACTTTATTTTTGCATATTAAATATATACAAAAGCATCAAGCCCTTTACCGTACAGTTAATCCGATAAGACTTCCCTGTGTTCCACCTGGATGATACTTTTAGAAGTTTCTATCACTTCTTCCATTTGTTTTAAGCAGGAAAAAAAAAGAAATCTGTTAAAGGAAACACATAATAGCTGCAGGGCATCTTCTGATTAGTAATGCTAGAAGTCTTTCAAGTGAAAGAATTCTTCATTACACAATGTAGTGCTATTCACAGGAGCATTCAGAGAAAAAAATGACATGCACACACCATTTTCCCACTGGAATGCTCTTGTTTCCAATGTAATGAACAGTACAACCACATTCACAATGGCATGATGGGGAAAACAAAATGGTGAACACCAAAAGAGAGTTTAACAATGCTGTTATCTCTTCACTCTTCAATAATCAGATGAGAGTTTACGCTTTTGACACAGAGAAAAGCCAATTCCAGTTTCAATTGTAATCTTTAATCAAATACTAATGCAAGCTTCTCCATACAGTATGGCTATATCCAGAATTCTGGAACAGTGGTCCCAAGCTAGCTGAGAATTCTGAGAGTAACATTTTCAATATAGTAGTACCTCAGTACTCAGTGTTAATTGGTTCTGGGAGGTGCGAGAGGTACTATAAAGGATGAGTCTCAAACAAACCATATGACTTACCATGTAACCCTTTGTTTTGGCCTGGGAAGAATTTTCTATCTGTCCCTTTTCCTATGTCACTGATCTTCCCAGCATGACTGACTTTCTGTCTGTTCCCCACAACCACCCCACTCTTCCTATAACAGCAAGTCGAGTACTAAACAAAGGCTGAGCACTGGGGCAACATTGCCATGTCAAAATTTGGAAATTTTGAAAAGTGAGATTATAAAAGCCCAGTCTAGCACAATACCAACGAAGAAGAAAAATAACAACTCTCAAAAGAAACCAGCATGGCTGCATAAAGAATTCTCTGATAAATTGAAAGACAAAAAAGGGCAAGCATAAACAGTGGAAAGAGGAGCATAACTAAGGCAGAATAACAGCAAATAGCCTGAGCCTGCAAAGGTGAAGTGAGGAAAGCTAAGGCTCAAAATCAACTAAGGCTTGTGACAAAAGCCAAATATAACAAAAAAAAAAAAAGCTGGAATTGGGTATGTCTAGTTTAATGAAGAGAAGGACTAGGGGTGACATGTTAACAGTGTTCCAATATCTCAGGGATTGCCACAAAGAAGAGGGAGTCAAGCTATTCTCCAAAGTACCTGAAGGCAGGACAAGAAGCAATGGATGGAAACTAACCAAAGAGAGAAGCAACCTAGAACTAAGGAGAAACTTCCTGACAGTCAGAACAATTAACCAGTGGAACAACCTGCCTCCAGAAGCAGTGAATGCTCCAACACTGGAAGTTTTTAAGAAGAGACTGGACAGCCATTTGTCTCAAATGGTATAGGATTTCCTGCCTGATGGAAGGAAACTGATGGTTGGACTAGATGATCTCCAAGGTCCCTTCCAACTTTATTATTATTATTATTATTATTATATTATTATTATTATTATTATTATTATTATTATTATTAAGCATTGAGCACCAAATTCATTAAGTTTTGAAGCAGTCGAATACAGAGGTACCCCTGTATTTTGAGAGAACATCTGGCTGTATTGAAATACTTTGCCAATCCTATCCCCCCCTTTTTTTTTTATCAAACTGCAATTCCTTGCCTACAGTTCAGAAAAATTCACTTATTCAATAGAACACTTGATTTCCATTTCCTAAATGAAGGAGAAAGAAAACATGATCAAGAAAAGCTGAAAAAATTGATAAATATCCTGCTAGTAGGTATATCATTTTAAAGTAAAGGTGTCCATATATGCTTTAACAGAAAAAAAAAACTAATTTCTACAAAAATGCTAGCCCACCAGAATGGCATTGCCAGAGGAAATTCCAGAACATTTTCTAACTTTGTTCTTTCTTAAAGAATATTTTCAGCCCATATCTGATTTTATTAAACCTCAGTTGAACAGGAAAGAAAGCAAGTGGTAAGATCTCTGGTGATATATTTTTTTTTTGAGCTGACTCAGGCATAATAAGTGGTCTAACAAGGTGACCATCATCACCTCAAGATTTTCAAGCTTAAGAAAAAAAGATGCCAAAGGGGAACCTGAGACTAGCTTTCTTAAATTATGCATGGTCTAGAAAATGGTGATACATAGAAATGTTATTCCTTCTTCCATAATACTAGAGTTTGGGGTCATTCAATAACATTGATTGGCAGCAGATTCATCACTGACAGAAGGAAGCATTTTCTTACCCTGAGTATAATTACATTACAGGATTCTCTACTCATGCTTGGGAGTGACTATTAGCTCAAAGCTAAAAGAGTGAGAGTCTTTTGCTCCCTGCAAAGATCACGTTAATCCTTCCCAAGTATTGGTTTTCTGAATTGCCTGCGCTATTTCTTAATTCTTCCCCCACCCATTAATATATTTGCAAATTATAAATAAAACATTTAATTCCCTTTTATTCAGCTCAGTCAAGGCCCCTATTTGCACCTACTGATATTATCAATGAACATGAGTCAACGTACAACTGAGTTGGCTGCATCATTAAGTAACATAGGATGGCTCTCTTGAATTAGCACTGTCTTGCCCTGCATCCTGTAAGCAATTTCGCAACTGCATTGGATGATAACTCCCAGAATTTCCAACTAACATGGTCAACTCAAGAAACTATCCTCCCAAGACATGATGTTATCTCTGTTTTTTATTTTAGTGTGTTGCACACAATATATACATTATGATATATATTTTTAATTGAGAATCACATCAAGAATAAAAAAAGATTTTTGGTCTCCACATATATGCTAGATTCTATGGTGTATTTGTGGAGTCAACTGATTCATATAATTCACAGAAATTAACAAAGTCTTCAACTATTCTTTCCCCTGGGATTCACCCAGGGGAGGGTGATGGGAAGGAGGAGTAAAGCCAGATGTTGCTTTGGCTGGTCTTCCTCTCTCTGTTGGAATGTAAATCAGTAAGTACTATATTACTTTCTTGAAGGGAAGAAAGATCTTCCTGTTTTCCACTGTAGTCCATCAAGCTTTGAGAAGTAACCCACAAAGCTTCTAGTTAGCTCTTTTAGTCAAGTAGGGCGCTTTTGAATCTCAAAATCTCCAATTTACTTGCAATATCCTACACATATGCACATCCTAAAGAAATTCAGCATACAGCAACTAGTCCCTAAACAATGCTGTTTTTATTTTCAATCAGAGGATTATTGTGTGAACATAGCTAGAGATTTGCAGAGACACACTTCTGTCATCAGGAAGTTCATTTAAGTGAGGAAATTTTTCAGTAAACAGATAAGAACCATGCTAGGATTTAGGTAACCTGAGCATGGAACATTTACAAAGAGAAAACTGAGAGAATCAAATAGGATCAAAGACAAACAAATAAACAGAATTTTCCCTGATAAATGGTATTATCGAAAACACAGCTAAAACAGCAAGTACACGTTGTATGGCCGTGATAGAGGCAGTATTTCATTTCCAACCTTTTCCTTGCTAGAATTGTTTGTGCTATATAGCACTGAACTTTGATGTGATGCCAATTATAGGGATTAAATCATGATGATACAGTTCTCCAAACAGCAAAATTCTGCTGTCATGAATCTTCCAAAGAAGATGTTATCATATATCAATTTTTGGAGCTGCAGGAAAAAAAGAGGTAGCAATTCTAATTCAGCATTGCAAACATAGATAAATATAAATGGATTCAAACATAGACTTTGAAAAGCAAAAGCACTCAAAACCATCTAACTGAATGGACAACCGCAACTAGTTCACTTCCTTCTTCCTTTTATAAAAATCTCCATCTCTGGTTTCAAAAGAAAGTTGACAATATTGGCAAAGTACTATCATATAAATAAATTATGGCTCATCCTATCATTACTATCTTGAATATGCCATTCATATAGAAAAGTGACAGTATCCTGCCAGAACCAACCAAGATCACTTGAGATAAAAGTAGCATCCTTCCCAGCTTCTTGCAGAAGAATAGTAGAAGCTTATTTCAACCCTGGAGATCTGATAGCATTCCCATCAAACCAAGGACAGCAGAATAACTGAAGTGTTGTAAATCTAGATGAACCACCTCCCAGCACTTTACTGCAACTTTCTGCATTACAGACTTCTGCTACCTGAGTTCACTTTGCCTAAAGTAATGTTGCCACTGACTTCTGCCAATTCAGTAGACAGGGTGAAGTGCAAAGGGCAAAGAAGAGCAAATTTTGGGTGAAGAACCCGTAATGATAGTGTTCCTGTGTTGGGGGATAATTCTGTTTGTCTTGAATTAATATATTATGAAGCTGAGAAACAATAGGAGAACCCCAATCCTCTAATCCTGTGTGAGGGAAAGAGGGTGAAGACAACTCCTCCCTCATAGTTCCCAGAGTATACACTTTATGTGGCTAGTAGCTTGCTTTAGTTTGGCAAGAGTCTGTCTACAGGTAAGGAACAATAAAGTAATCTGCTTTGAAGAATTGCAATATTTCTTTCTTGGTTTTTGGAAGCAGATCAAAGTTGAGAATTAATCAATTGCCAGGTAAAGAAATATTCATTTCAGAAGTGCAAATGTAGAATTAGTCAAAAAGGGGGAGATTTCTTATAAGCATGGGTCTCTTATGGGTAAATCTTCAGCTTGGGCATGTCTGATGGCCTCCAGTACCCAAGTGTTATTCTTTCAGGCTTCAGTAGATAGTTCAGGGTAAATAAAAGTTGTCCCTGATCCTGACTGTGTCATAACGATGGAGCTTAACTGTAAGAATTATCTGAGTTAGTAGCTGGTGGGCTTTTATTGGGACTAATTCTCATGACAGAAAACAGTGAAGAATTATTTTAAAACAGTTGCTTAAAAAAAATCCTCAGCAATCTTTTAGAATTTATAATCTATAATGGCCATGATGTTTTACGGGTTGAGAGCAGAGAAATTGGAGCCTGATAGAGAGATGATAGAAAGTGCATCTGTCTGTCACTCATATACTTCCAAGTATAACTAAGAAAGGGTAAGGACACAAACTCCATCCCTGAAAATTTCCCTAATGTTTTTGAGATTTTGAGAGTAAGTTCTCTTTCTTCTGATTGAAAGACTACTGGCAAGACAAAAACACAGGGAATTTCATGTCCAGTATTAAGCTGAACTGGACCTGCTCAAAAATGTTGGACTATACTTTTTTTGGGGGGGAGGTTAATAACTTGAATTGGCCCAAAATCATTTCTTCTCCCCCAATCTTCCCTTTAGAAGATCAGAAGCAGAAACCCCTTTGCCAGTCCCACTCAGCACAAAGCAAATATATAATTTCCCTTTCTTTTTCTCCTTCCTGACAGCTTGTGGCATAATAACAACAATTTTTGCTCTTTTGTTGCATAATTTCAATGAACTACTGTGAAATGCCATTTAGTCAATTGTAGAAGCCATTTATTGGCTTGTGTACAGCAAAGAAACCAGAGAGATTACCATTTTAAAACATAGACATCGCTCAGCTATTGTATTTCCCATGGAATGCAAATATTACAGAGATATAATAGCAGTTGATCTACCCATAACAATATTTATGTAAATTATAGATACCGGTCATCATTAATTCAACACTGACAAGCGTTTGCCTCCCTGGCATGAATGACACGAAACAGATTAACAATATAATGGTACCATGAGAAGGAGAATATGGGGAAATAGGTTTTGTATTTTATTATATGGCCAGTTTTCAAGCATAGAAGGCATGGTTCAGACCATCTTTTAATGCCTGTTGCAACTAACTGGCTGCAAATTCCATAATTCTTGTGGGCATCAAATGTTGGCAGACCTGCAATGAAGAACTGGCTTCACATCCAGTAACTTGTGTGGCTAAAATATGGTTAATTTGTTTGTGGCTTGATGAGTTGTGTGCAGGGGTCTCAGAAGGCTTGATGCCAATAATATAGTTTACCACTGACATTGTACATGATGCCATTGTAGCTTGTACTGGAGGCTTATAGTTACGCACAGTCTGTTTGTATGATTGATTTATTATTCTCTTTTACAAACCCAATAAACTGGGTTAATGTTATAAATCATGGTTAAAACAACCAAAGATAAGTTTGACTATAGCTAAAGTTTCTCTGCTTGTGGTAAACCCTAGGCAAGGGGAAGCTCTATTATGCCAGGGCTACAACAGCCCTTAGACCTTTACTACAATTGTTACTAGCATTGGTTAACTGGAGTTTATTCAATAAACTACAATTTGCTGATAAAATTACTAATAGACATGCCACCTGTAAATCAATATTCTTGCTTTTCAACCTCTGCGTAAGAACCCTTGCCATTTGTTCATTCACTAAATTCCTATCTTGCATTTCTGCTAAGGAGTTCAAGGTTGTGTATAATTATATTTTATAAATTTTACTTCTCATTCAAGAAGTGTCTTCCATTTTGGATAAGACGCAAAACTTTTCTGAGGAAAAAACAAAGTCCAGTTGTCTTTTGAAAAGTATGTTTGGGACTACCATGAACTGGATGATTGAGGATCTCCATAGACCTTTGACTGGAATAGTATAAGGTCTCCTGCTTGAGCAGGGGCTGGACTAGAAGACCCTGCAAGATCCCTTCTAACTCTGTTATTCTATATCCTGTAATTAACCACACGGCAAGAAATCTATGAAGCACATAGGTTTGAAAACAACTGATTGGCCAGAAGCGCCATAATCTATAGGTACTGAAATCCAATACTTCCAACTGTACTTGATAGGATACCTATTTACTCCAGCAAAATGCCTGTGTTTAAGCTATAGGAGTCTTCAGTGCTCTGCCCTTGGCTGAAAGTATATCTATCTCTGAGCAAATATGTCATATAAAACTCAAGAAAGCAAATATCTAGCCACTATCCTTTCTATAGGACCGTGATGGTGAACCTATGGCACGCGTGCCACAGGTGGCACGCAGAGCTCTCTCTGTGGGCACGCGCGCCATCGCCCCAGTCCTAGGCCTTCAGCTGGGTTTTATAAAACCTTTTTGCTTTAGGTTTCCACCGCCGTGTGCAAAAAAAAAAAAAAAGTTCTATCAAGCAATCAATTTCAACTTCTCGCGGGAAAGAAAAAGATCTTGCAAGGTTGGAATTGATTTCTTGAACTTTTTAGTCCCACCCAGTCTGCCGTTACCACCGCAGCCACACCCACCCAATGGGCCACGCCCACCCAGCACCCTGCAACTGGGTTGCAGTTTGGACACTCGGTCTCTAAAAGGTTCGCCATCACTGCTATAGGACAACATTCTCTAACTTTGTAACTTCTCTCATATCAAGCACATAAACAGAGGCAGGTTAAAGCCACTTCTTGCATCAAGATCAGCAATCATTCCTAGAATTGTCATCGTTTCCCACTGCATTATGTCAGGACATATGTGAACAAGCTTAGCCCATATTATTGCTTATCGGTGTGTGATGTCCTTTATCTTCTCTTTTTCTTCCCTTTGACTTTATTTAATGCAATTACATTCCCCCCCTCTTTTTAAAAAAAAAAACCTTGATTTTTCTTTCTGCATAACCTGATCTTCAGTAGAAATAAACAGATTAGTAGTCATTGCCTGCTTTAAACTTTTCCATTCCTATCTTCAAAAGCAAGGGGAATATTTGCAATCAGAGGCATTAGTCTTAAATTATATTACACCATTCAAAGCCAACCGTTTTGGATTTTCTTCGCAAAAAAAAAATATATCTAGGGTAGCCAAGGAACATTTCTGAACATTTACACCACATCACTAAAAGTCACCAGGATCTTAAAGTACAAAAGCAATTTTATCTGAAATGTCAAAGATTATTTGCATAGACCTTTCACTGATCAAAGTGCTTTTTGGCATATTCCTTTCACTAAGTACGGATCTCCATCTCTTTCTACAAGTTGAAATCCAAAGGCTTGAAGAGAACTCAATCCTCCCACCAACTCTATCTAGTTATAATTCTTTTAATTCATCTTGTAGGTCTAGAAGTGGCTTGAAGTTCAACAATTCTGGGATAGTCAAGATCTGACCAACATCCAGTTAATTTCCAAGGGAGGGAAAGAGGATATAGGTCTTCCTCAATATGACATCTTCTGACATATATCGAGAAGATCCAATGGTTTGGCTCTTTCACATGGCAGAAGATTTTTTTGTGACAGACTGAGTTCACATGTTTTACTAAGCTACATTGGCTTAATAAGGGCCTTAATACAAATTACTGTAATAAATAAATATACTTTAGGAAGGGAAGAGAGGAAGAGTTCTAGGCAGAACATTGGGGAGAAACCAAGTTATGGGAAACAATATCGAAGTTTGCAGAAGGATTTCAAGAAGTAGGGTTAGAAACAATTAGATAATCATTAAAGGAGATCAGGTTCTCTGTCACTCTTCACTGCCATCTTGGACCTCCCTGGATTTTACATCCCAGATCTAATAATGCCATTAAAAAAAATCTTCCCTGGAATCAACTCAGCTTGGTAATGATTGGTGAAATAAACATCCATTACATACTCCCTAGATCTTAACCTGGCTTTTATTTCTGAATGAAGAGAGGAAATGTTGCTTGCTTAAAAGAGCCACAGTGATGTAGATCAATTTTATTTGAATGTAGTGATGATAGAACGTACAGAAGCTGGTCACTGCCAGAAAACAGAGGCAGTAAATCTGTGAATTTATTGTGTAAATATGCCCCAGTTACCACTGTATATAGCTAAGAACAAGCTAGGCTGTTTTTCTACAAGCATTTATTACCGTTGGCCTCTTTTCTATTGCATTTGATAACAAAACCCCAAAGAATTATGATCTAAAAAGCTTTCAGTCAATTTGAATATTCAATGACTGTGATAACATGCAATAAAGTCTGGGTATTTTTTAAGGACTTATATTCTGCTCCTTAGGAATATTCATTTAACAAAAAAAAATAAAACAAGACTGAAAATCATAATAAATATGCCTTTTCTGTTGCTGTCTTCCTAGTAATTGAGCTGTTTTGCAATATATATATATATATATATTTCCTCCCTTGAGTGTTTTAACAAAAACACAGCATTTGAAATATTGGGCTCTGAATCAGCAATATGACAACTTTGGATAGTAATTTACTTGAACGGACTAGGAAAAGATAAATTGAAAATTGCTGAATGGGGCGGTTCATAATTCACAGCATTACCTTCTTGCATACATAGCTGCCCCTATTTGACATACAAGTGAGCTGAGTCTCACTGATGCTGCAATAGTGACTCCCTAAATGAAAAAACCTAGGATCTGGAATAACAATGATTTTTTCAATTTTCAGACCTTAGTATGAGTTGGAATAAAAATGAATTTTTCAGTTTTCATTCTTTAGTATGGGCTAGGATCCTTAGTTTTGATCAGCCTTCATTTGTACCTTAAAGATGATGGTATGCAGCTCATGTTATCCTTAAAGCCCAATCGTGGAAGATCAAGGTAGACCAAGTGAGGGACTTTGGATCCATAAACTCCTTGGCAAGAAGCCATCTAGAGAGATGAGAAGAAGTACACACAGGGAAAGAAAAGTTAGCTTATAAAAGTTATATCCGGAGTCTTTAGTGGTCTTTCTACTGCAATGTTTGAATCCAAAGGACAGTTCCATGGTTTGCTAATCAAAGCAAAATCCTACAGCGTTGAACTAAAATGAATCATTATAATAATAGCTCAAAAATTATGTACTTGCTTATATCTGCCAGTGCTGCTGGATTATTCACTCAATCACTCCTGCTAGTTCTTACTCTTAACTGCTCTGTGTCCCTTAATTCCTTAAACTGTAGTAACCCCTTTCTTTAAGACCAGAAGAAAGTTTGTGTTCTAACATCTTTTCTGCAGCTATTTCTACTCTAGCAGAATCCTTCAACTCTAGTTCCTGTTCAGTAGATGGCTAGGATTTTTTAGTTTCTCGTATCCTCCTCCAGTAATTACATTGCCTGATTTTGATCATCAGAGGACTTCTCTGAGATACTCCTGACAATTTGGTGAAGCTACTTTTTTTTTCTTTTCCAATCAGATGCATTAACTATAATTGGCTCATATTTCTCCAGTCTCTGAGTAAATAACAGACAATGTTAATGCAAGGCAATCTGTTCATCCATTTGAACTTGATCTATTGACCGAGAAGAAGCCACAACATGTGGTATACCTGCTGGTGTTGCAAAAATAGACCTTGTGAAAATCATTTACTTCCCAGCTCTTCAGCAATGGAAACCAGACTTTCTAATTAAGAGCCTACGCTAACATAAAGAGACACGATTGCTACTTCTTCAGTCCAAGTGCCAGCAAATAGACCCAGTCTATCTAACACGACTTTATTGAAAATCCAGAACTTACGTTTCATAATGCAATCACCTCCTAATGGCAAAATAATCCCTTCGTTCTGTCATAATGACATATCAGTAACAAAGGTAACCAGGCCATGATAATTAATGGGCTTTGGCCAGGAGCTAGTATTATTAAAGTTTACAAAACGGGAGATACAAAAATCTGGAGGGCCATGAGATGGCAGCAAAGGCATTCAGAAAACACTTCTTTATTGCCATCTCATGATCATCTGGATTTATATAGCCCTATCTTGTACATGCAGATTTAAATTCCCCTTCATTGCAAAAAAAAAAAAAAAGCAAGGGAGTGTTATTGTAACTATTTAATTAAGTTGAAATCATGGGGAGAGCCTGCTTTAAGGCTCACCAGTATATATATATATAAAAAAACAAATGTTGTTTTATATTCATAGCTAGCAGTAATTTACTGTCCCTTAACAAACCAGATACTACAAAAGGATAGTCTAGGCTTCTCCCCAGCCTGACCACAATAATAAAGCAAGGAACATCATCATATAGAACAATTCCCCCTGTTTCACTGGAAATTAACCCCTTGCTGATAGCTCTGTTGCATCTCCATTCTGTGACAACTAGCAAAGGCTTCCAGCCAGGCTGAGATGGAATAGAAAAAGCAGATGGCTTCAAAAAGATCTAATTTGCCTTCAAGGCAACATATGGAATATTAATTAATAATGGATTAATGGACTTTCCCCCCCACTTTAAATTTTAATATGTTTGCTAGGGCTCTTTTTTTTTTGTTCCCGGCAAAACAATGGCTGCCCTTGAGCACTTATATCATTTTTGTCTTTTGTCCTGCTGCCTAAATAACCTTGATGCTGAAAATGTGAGAAATGTCAGGGAGAAACCATAATCAGAATAACTGGGTTGAAAGGGAACTTGGAGGTCTTCTAGTCCAATCCCCTGCTCAATCAGGAGATCCTATACCATTTCAGACAAATGACTGTCCAGTCTCTTCTAGATAGACCCACATACACACAATGTCTGAAGGCAAGCTGCCCTTTATTACTTAAGTTGCACACTCTTGAAATTTCAAAGAAAATGGGGAAACTTAAAAGAGCAAGGAGAAGTTCTTAACACAGTCTGGTGGTTATATAGAGTTTGGGTTGTTTTCTTGTGTCTCTATATCAGACATGTCAAACACAAGGCCCAGGGGCAGGATGCGGCCCGCGAAGTGGTTTCATGTGGCCTGCAAAGCCATCCTGGAAACAGTGAGGGAATGGCCCCCGCTGCCTTGGCCCTGGCCCAGGTCAGCCGGGAGCCAATGTACAATTTTGTGGTGGCCATCTAGGCTGAAACCCATTCAGTCTTAGCTCCACAAGGCTGTCCAGAAACAGCGAGGAACCAGCCCCTGCCACGTTGGCCCCGCTCCTGGGTGCAAGGTGTCACCCTTTGTGAGGAATGAAGAAATGGACCATGCCTTGGTGCTTGCCCCAGTCCCACCCCCTTCTGCCAGAGACCCTCAGATCTGTCCCACTCCTGCCCAGGCCCCCACAGTCACCCTTAATACGAACGATGTAGAACTGGCCATGCCCACCCAGTAGGCTGCACCCACCCAGCCCCCCAAGGGCAACCGCAATGTTGATGTGGCCCTCAATGAAATTGAGTTTGATACCCCTGCTCTATATAGTCCCCTTCCACCTTTCTTTATTCTCCTTATCCCTCTTTTCCCATTCCCCTTCTTCTTCCTTTGTTCTCCCTATAAGACTTTATATAACATACCAGCAGAGCCCTACAAACACAATGAAACTCTTAAATGAGTTCTACACAAACACACACACACACACACACACACAGAGAGAGAGAGAGAGAGAGAGAGAGAGAGAGAGAGAGAGAGAGAGAGAGAGAGAGAGAGAGAGAGAGAGAGAGAACTTTGGCAGAAGGGATGTTACTAGATTGAGGTAACCCTTTCTACTGACTCCAGTTAAAATCAGTTCCACTGTCTCCAGTCTGTCTTCAAAGGGAAGATCCCCTGTGAAGCACATTATGCTAATGTAACCTGAAAATTGGAGGGGGAGGGAATCCAATCTACATTTTTTCAAGTAAAGACGGAGAGCTGATGGATAAGCCAAACTTGATTTTAAAGTGGTGTTTTAGAATACTATTTTTAACCTGGTCTTCCAGAACCAGCAGCAGCTCTAGCTTTGAGCTTGATATGGATATAATGCATGGAAGAAGACTAAAAGCTATGTCCTGGGATGCTAACATTTAGGATGTGAAATTAGTTTTAGCGCTTTATTATGGTTTAAAACCGAAGAGCATTGAAACATGCGAACTGCACTATAATGGAGTCCAAAGAAAGTTTTACATCAAAGCTATGTTCTTTTTCCTTACTTCTTTACATATTTTCATTGTTCTAGGCCTTGTGAAATGAAAGTACATTTCTGTCTTTATAGATTGCCAGCTTTGTTTATTGTCTGTCTGTCTGTCTGTCTGTCTGTCTGTCTGTCTGTCTGTCTGTCTGTCTGTCTGTCTGTCTGTCTGTCTGTCTGTCTGTCTGTCTGTCTGTCTGTCTCTCTCTCTCTCTCTCTCTCTCTCTCTCTCTCTCTCTCTCTGTGTGTGTGTGTGTGTGTGTGTGTGTGTGTGTTTGTAGTGTAGGCTTTATTAGTCCTTTGTCCTAGAAGAAAATGTTTCTTAATTTTTTTAGCTATATATGGCACAAGAAAGATGGGGAAGCGAACAGTGGGTTAAGCTGCTAAATGTCTTGAAATCTAATTTTCATCTCTTGCTCCCCCCAGTAGATAACCAATAAACATGGAATTATACAGCTAGACCAGGCAAAAGCTTGCTGTACATATGCCAGTGAATCACTGGAGACTCTCAAAACTTGTGGCAAATTATGCAGTTCTCATAGCAAAGAGCAGGAAAACAAATTAGGGAGAGAAGAAGGGTTGCCAAAGAAATATAATTTTTTAAGAGTTACAGCTTTCGTTTCTGTAGAAAATAAGGAATCGTTCTCTCTGACTTGTCCAAAAGTTGGGCTTAGGTGGCTCCCCTCTGTTATATAGTTATTTGGAGTTAGAGAGTATTCCACTAAAGGTTGGGGCAGAACAGAGATGATCAACATTTTAGGAACAGGTGAAGGCACCTGTATCTTTTGGGAAGGCTAAGAGCCACAGTTGGCATGATGTTGCCAAGGAGTTACAGCCAGAAATTTTTAGGGAAAGAGCATGAAGGAGATTCTTCTTTGTTTTGTTTTGTTTTTTTCAGTAAGATTTGGAGAAGAATTCCCCAACAGTTTTTCTATCTTTCTTTTCTGAAAGGAACAGAAAGTTATGTTAGATGAAGAAGTCAGGGGTATTTTGCCAAGTATCAGGACAGTGATCAGGTGCCCAAGCAACAGGTTCTTTTGGATCCAGAGATAATAAGTACACCAGTGAGTAAAGAAATGTTAATTATGAATTCAAGCAAACAGATTATGAATTCAAGCATAACATAAAGAGCATCCACGCCAAGAAAGATGAACTCTAAATACCTTACAAGCTGTCAGAAGTGCCTTAATAACAACAGCAGAGATACCCCAAGGGGGCCCAATTTCCACAGCACTTTGTTTTGTGCGGAAGCTTCCAACTTAAAGGGCAGTACTAGCATTGTTACAAACAGTTGGCACCATGACTGCTTCACAAGGCTGCAAGATCTGACCTTGACCAGGTGAGACATGACTCAAAAGTCTGAGACTTTCATAGTTAAGAAAAAACTTTACAACTCTCTGGAGATTTTCTCCTCCTCTTCTCCTTTATTCGGCCAATAACTACAAAGAACAAGTAGATGTGCTCAGAAAGAGTTCTAAACTTATAGATTTGTCACTAAACTCCTCTAAATAACAATGGTCTTTCACACCGCCATCACAGGGGATTCCCAGGTAGAAGTTCCAGGACCAAGTGGGTAATCTATTAATGCCTTACAGTAATCATGCTATGTAAGAGGTTCCAGCATATGAAATGAATCCAAGGCATTGCTCAATATTAATATGACGTTTGGGATACCTTATTTTTAATTCATCATGAGTTAGAAGCCATTTCACCAGACAGAGGAAGATTTGTAGGTCCTCAATCTTGGGTTGAGAAACAGCCCTGTGGCCTACCTATGTATCCTGGTTTAAAAAGACTAAATTCCAGTTTTTGCAGTCTTAAGATAAAGAAAAAATAGTAGCTTATCCTTATTGATTTGCAATTCCAGTATGAAAGAAAAGGCAAGGAGCTAGGACGGGAATGAAGGGACAGGAGGAAACTTAATTTAATAAAATTGAGAATGCCATAACTGAAAAGAGATATAGTGGTATCTTCAGTTAATCTGTGAAAATGTATGATATAAGCCTTTACACATGCAAACCAAATGGGAAAAAAATGTAAAATATCAAAGTTCAAAGACCTGCAACTGAAGATGCACTGTCTGAAGAGATTTCTAACCTAGCTTCAAACATAATACATACATGTTTGAAGCTAGGATAGAGCAACTGTCTGCAGCAACACAATGCTTCCTAGCCTTAATTTAACACCTGCTGGGGGGGGGAATAACTAGTGTCTCACTATTATAAATTAGTCAAAGGCAACGTGATTTGTAAGCAGTTGTGGTATATTTGATAGAATAGCTCATGGAAGCTCTGTCAATATTCCTGACTATTGCAGTGACAGAAACACTTCGAAGATTCTTATTTCTAATCTATTTATTTATCAATCCAAAAAATATCGTCTTTGCCCAGGTTTGCCTGCAGCCTTGTTTCTTGACAACTAGATTTCTTCAGGTGTTAGTATTGCTTTATTGCTGTACCAAGTCAGAGAATTTCTTTTAAATAAAGCCCCATGACAGAAGGTTCTATAGGAGATAAATGTAGGATTGGTCCATGTTTCAACTCGTTTTCACTTTAGCGAGTTTTCAGAGAGCTAGACTCACCTCTCTGTCAGAGCTGTTCTCAATAAAAGCTTTTGATTGCAGAGTTCCAGCTGTAGAGGAAACTCAGGGAGAAATGCTGTTTCAGCCTTTACTGGTGAACTGTTGTGAAGTAGAAAGAAAGAAAGAAAGAAAGAAAGAAAGAAAGAAAGAAAGAAAGAAAGAAAGAAAGAAAGAAAGAAAGAAAGAAAGAAAGAAAGAAAGAAAACCAGATAGATAGATAGATAGATAGATAGATAGATAGATAGATAGATAGATAGATAGATAGACAGATGATGGATGATAGATAGATAGATAGATAGATAGATAGATAGATAGATAGATAGATAGATAGTTGATAGATGATGGATGATAACTAGATGATAGATAGATAGATAGATAGATAGATAGATAGATAGATAGATAGATAGATAGATAGATAGATAGATAGATAGATAAGGTTAGGTTAGGTTAGGTTAGGTTAGGGTAGGGTAGGGTAGGGTAGGGTAGGTAGGTAGGTAGGTAGGTAGGTAGGTAGGTAGGTAGATTCAAATGTGTGGATGCTGTTTCCGGAAGTCCATTCTGGGCCTGGGCAACAAAAAATTAGCTATCAGTTCTGCCAAACTGGTACGAACTGGCTGAATCCCAATACTGTTATTAGTTCATTATTATTCTGATTGCCTTTGCATAGAGAGGTAGATACTTTTGCTTCAAATAGCCCTTAACACAGAGTTGTCCATATGTTCCATTCTGATCACTCAGTAAGGAAACCTTTCAACTCAATGGCCTGAAAACCCCTATGATTTGGATATCATTTACTTTGCCCCCCACTGATAAATGTTTGGATCACTTCTTCCGTTCTCTTCAGTCCATCTATCAAAAAGGGAGGTGGAAATCCTGAGGTTTCCACCTCCCTTTTTGATAGATGGACTGAAGAGAACGGAAGAAGTGATCCAAACATTTATCAGTGGGGGGCAAAGTAAATGATATCCAAATCATAGGGTGAGATGAATAATATGTGATAGACTAGGAACTGTGGATAGACTATAGAAAAGAGAAACACCAAGCAAATAAATTGTAACAGGCATTTAGTTGAGGCTTGATGTGCGGAGTGAAAAATGTTTACCAAACCAGATGGTTATAAAGATTAATACTTAGTGATGTATATCAGGTGCTATGATGATTGATGCATACTATGATTTTTTGTTCAATGCTGATTGTTTTAATAAAAGAATTTTTTCATTAAAAAAAAGGAGGTGGAAAAAAATACTGCAAAAAGGAAAGTATAGTGGTATGTGTGTGTGTGTGTGTGTGTTTAGAAATAAGCATCACACTCTTGACAGGTCATATAACACATGGCTGGTGGGTTGCGTACAATTTGATGGGTCATAGCTCGTGCTGGCCTGTTCTACATTGACATTTTTACTGAGATAATAATACTGAGTTATGGCACACAGCATATGTGCATTTCCTCCAATGTTGCGACAATAGCTGGTTTCACCTCTCCCTTTTTTTTAATGCCAAATATCCCACTTTTAATGGCGACATTATTTGCATTGCATATTACAAAAGTGTTTAAAGTTGAAATAAAGTATTTTTTTTTTGTCCTACATGCTGGTGAGCCTGATGGGAATGGAAAAATTTATGGATATTATCGCACTGGGAAAGGTTTGTGCATCGTTCCTAATTCCCCTCATATAGTATTCTTAGCATCTGGAGCTCAATTATTACTAAAAGGAGTTTGTTCATACTAATGACTGAGAAAAGGAGCTGACTAAAAGGAAAGAACAGGAAAGATTCAGGGCTGAGCCCCAGTTACATAAAAAAATGAAATCATTAAAAGTGGATATCAAATTTGTTCCAAAACCATTCAATGTTTTTGAGATATAAAAGAAAAAGGAGCATTGAACCTAATTAATATCTACTGGGGGCTGCAATTTAAAGCAAACCAAGTCTAAAATAAAGTATAAGCAAAGTTTCTGAAATCTTTAAAATAATAATTTCACTGCAGATCTAAAAGAACCACTATTTTTTCCAATTGCTCCATTCACATCATTTTAAAAGTGGAGAGCTCACTCATGTTGATAAATGAAAAAATATAAATTTGGGCTACTCCTCCACTCACACCCACACCCACACACACACTTCCCAATAGTGGGAAAGATTGTGGTCAGATAATTTAAAGTAGTGGTCTCTAAGTATCAGCAGAAAAAAGAGAATAACAGAATCAGAAGGGACCATGGAGATCATCTAGTCCAACGTCCTGCTCAAACAGGAGATTCTATAGCATTTCAGACAAGTGACTGTCCAGTCTCAACATCTTTTTTATTAAATATGATGGACAACTTCAACTTTTTCTTCTGCTGCTTTTCTCTCTTTAACTGAACTTATGTCAATTGTTCCTTCAGATAAGAATGCCTCCAAGCAGCCTTCTTCTGACCAGCCTTCTTATAGAGGACAATCCTATTTTAGAATGACAAGGAAGCTTGAGATATTGCGATGTCTCCCTTGAACGATTCCCCAAATACCTCCTCAGATGTCAGCTCAGGGAAGGATGAGCCAATTCCGGGCACATCAGGAACTGAGTTGATTGATGGCTCTGAATGGACGGCTGGAAGGGATTTGGCTGAGGCTCCAGCTGGGGAAAGCTTGCAGTGGTGGATGGCTAGTGAAGACGACAAGGAACTGCCTTCTGTATCTGATCCGAGATCATGCCAGGCAGAGAAAAGGCAGGAACAGAGAAGGTCAACCAGACTACTTGAGAGGAGAAGGCCTCTCATAGCAGATGGAGGCATTGCTGGGAACACGTTTGTTTTCTAGTCAAGTGTTTGCTTGTCATGGTTCCTGCTTCACTCTGGATTGACACCATGTTTGGAATTGAATCGTGGCTTGGAGACTCTGAACTTTTCTTATCCCGTGAGCTCTCTTGTGTTTTGCCTGGTAGATTTAAGTTTGTCTGGTGAAGCTATTTTGTTTGAGCAGCTTTCTAGTGCCTTATAGACTATTGGGCCATTGCTCTGTGGACTAACCTGGGTCTGCTCGTGGCTGGACTTGATTGGGACAGTTCTGGGTTTTTGGTGAAAGGAATTGGTGAGGAATATTAATAAATTCACTGGACCACAGTTACGTGTATGTGAGTGAGCGGGGCAGCACGGATATTTACCTCTTTATAGGGAAGCAGAATTGATTCTTCTTCCTTCACACTAGACCACATCTCATAATAACCCAAGTCCTCACCTCCTGACTTTGTCATGTTGAATTTTTGTCTCAGTTTGGCAGATTGGCAAACCTACCAATGGATAAGGGCTGTAGCTCAGTGACTAAGGACACATTTTGCATATAAATTATTTCACACTCATTTCCTGTCAATGTTGTGTGTGCCTGGAAAAGATCCCTACATGAAAGCCTGGGGAACTGCTGGTAATTAATATAGATTACAATGAACTTCAGAACCACCTAGTAGAAAGCAAGTTCTTACATATTGGTAAAGGCAGACTTTTGTCTGGAATGTATTGATTGTTAGTATTCTTTGGGTTGAATGAAAAGCACTTCCTTTACAGGGAAGGGAAGTTTATAAGATAGAGCAGGCTCCATAAGGATTGCAAAAATATATAAATCCCTTATTTTGTTGCATATAGATGAACAAGTTGGGCGTCTCATATTACAGTGGGTAAGGAAATGGAAATGAAAATGACCACTTAGTCATTTGTTTTCTTGGTGGTCCATATAAACTATAAAATGGAAAATAAATAAAAAGAAAAAAGAAATGAGATCTTCCCAAACTGGAAATGGGAAGAAATATGTTGCTATAGAAACATTCCATCAATACATTATGAATTCCATAAATATCGCATGAAAGTTGCAGACATGCTGAGAATTCATAGCATAATTTGCATCTATCATGTCACATTAGGGGAACTGGTCAATGAAATAGCCACAGATACCCAGCAGAAGTTCTTTTTTTAATTAAAAAGAATGAGAAATAACTATGGAAAAGAGAGAAGAATGCTATTACATTGAATAGCATCCACATCTGATTTTATGACCTTCATTTCTTGGGCACCTTATGAAATAGCATGCTAACCATAGATGAGTAATGATGGAGATGAGGGAAGGAAGAGGATTTCGGACTCTGGTTTTTGAGTTTTGAAAAAAAAAAGAATATTGTGTGTTCTTCTAACTTTTTTAAACACCTTACCAAACTATTGTTAGTGAAATCATTTAGGAGAATGCTTCTTAGTTTGATTTGCATCTTAGGATCTCAATAGACTAAATCTTGTAATGCTCTGTAATACGAAGATTTACAGAAGCATCTGCTATCAAGAAAACTATATCTAATTCCAAGTGCCACATTAGCCTAATAGTAGAGCTACCATATTACACATTTTAAATAACCAGGTTTAGTTCCTGGGTTAATAGCACTAGTACTACCACAAATTCTGGGTCTAACAAAACAGCATGTGCCCTTACATCCTTAATGCCTCCTTAACTCAAACATGTATTTTCTGAACACATGTAATCATTGTGGGAGCACAGGAAAATACTGTCTGTTATTGCCATGTTGGACCTTAAACATCATACCCACTGGCCAATCTTTGCAATATTCTATGATTCTACAGTTTACAACAAAGTTTCTTTTTTCATGTGTTTTAGTAGACATGCCATTATTGACAGAGTGCATTACAAAGCAAAATTATTGACAATAACAGGTATGAAAATGACTGTGAATCAGGTCACTTTTTGTGCTCTGTGAACAAGGAGTATGATTGAATTTACTGAGATTTATGGTATTTTTTTTGTAAGCCACCTTGGGTCACTGAAAATGAATGAGCGGCCATATAAATTCTCTAAATAAATAAATTTAGATCATCTGAACCAAATTCATGCTTTAAGGATGCTTCAGGATGATAGAACGTTGGGTCACCTGAAATCCGACTGATACAACTGCTAAATAAAAAAAAAAATATTGCTCTGGCTTGAGCCTTGAAGCAAACTTGAAAGTCTTCTTTGAGGAGCCAAATTCTGAATCAAATTGTATTTAAAAATGCATATTGTGAATCTCTCTTTTGTTCTCATTTTTTCTTCTTCTTTGTTCAGTGGAAAGATGCAGCGCTGCCAGGATAAAAATTGGCATGAGACCTGAATTCTTGCAAAAGTTTGATGGACAATAAATCACAGAGAACATACTCTCAGAGAACATACTTTGAAGTCCAAAAGCATAAAGGTAATGTACCTGCAGTTCTGCATAATTAAAATGAGCAATTAAACTCTGATATTTACCTTTGTTTATACCACATCCATCCAAGCGTGGAGGAACACAAAGCTCGTCAGACCTTATTGGAACTTATAAAACCAATGAACAGAACTAATACTAAGAAGACTGTACATTTCTGTTACTCCCACACATCTAAATATTCCGCTGTTATTGCTTTTCTTGCATAGCTCTTTTGCAATGTAATACTTTTGATACAGAAAAACTGCTTTTTGTTTTGTTTTTTCAGTAGAATATAGTAAACATTGATGTTAATCCAATTAGATACAGTAACTTAGAAAATCAACATCAGCTCTGCAATGTATCAGTGAGAATATGAATTGATAATAACCTATATATTGCTTTATCTGTTACAGTATAATAAATTAATTAATCAGTGGAACAACTTGTCTCTAGAACAGTGGTTCTCAACCTTTCTCAGGTTGAGACCCCACTTGCCCCGCCCATGCGCGCCGCGACCCCGACCCAGGTGCGCGCGCGTGCGCGCGCGTGTGTGTGCCGGAAAATTTTTTTAAAAAACACAAACAAAATGGCAGCCGTGACGGGTGGATCCGCGCATGCACAGATCTGTGCGTCGCGTGCGCCGCGCATGCGCGGATCCGCCTGTCGTGGCCGCCATTTTGTTTTTTTATTTATTTTTTTTAAAAAAATTTTATATTTTTTTTTAAACTTTTTTTTTTTTCAGCGCGACGGGCGGATCTGTACATGCGCGGTGCGCGCGCGCCAAAAAAAATAAAAAAAATAAAAAAAATAAAAATAAAAATGGTGGCCCGCGGTGTCCGGCGACCCCCGCGAAATGGTCGTGCGACCCCAAATGGGGTCGCGACCCCAAGGTTGAGAACCGCTGCTCTAGAAGTTGTGAATGTTCCAACACTGGAAGGTTTTAAGAAGAGACTGGGCAGCCATTTGTCTGAAATGGTATAGGGCTTCCTGCCTGAGCAGGGAGTTGGACTAGAAGACCTCCAAGGTCCCTTCCAACTTTGTTAAATCTATTCTGTTATTCTGTTAAATTATACAATTAAGTTAAATTCTTTCCTAATTTTCTATTTTAAGAATAGAGTTGAGGAGATGAAAGGTAAAAAGTCAAGAATAACCTGGAGAAGCCAGTTCATCATTTGGTATTGAAAAGAGAGTCGAAAAATGAGAAATCCAATTAAGAAACACATGAGCAAAGGAATTAGTAATACATCAATACAGTGACAGTTTTAATTGGTATATTGATTGATGAATAAGGTATAACCAATAGCCTAGGAGTATCCAAAGAAGTAGCAATTGAGTGATTTCAGAAGCATAATAGCCAAGAAGATCTTGAGATATCTTTATAGCCTTAAGAGTTACACATGTCTATAAAATAGTAACACCAACAAAAAGTGAGCCTGGTCTTAGTTGTTAGGTGACAACTACTTAATTTCTTCTGCTTCTAGTCCCTCATTTAAGATGGAGGAAAAATCTATCCTTGATTTTTCTTAGCGGAAAAAAAATTCTGGAGTAGAACAACTTCCATTTGTAACGTTCCTAACTTTTGTTATTTTCAACGGAAAAATTATTTAGGACTTATGAGTCCCCATTGGACTCAAGCAGATACAATACTGTCTTTTAAAGTTAAATATTTAGAATAATTGGGATTTGATATATTTTTTTCTGATTCGAACAAAGGTGCCATTGATTATCTTATGACTGGTTTCTGATTTATTATTTATTATGAATCCATTATTTATTATTTATTCCAGTTATTTATATTGCAACTGCTTTATTGTCCTTTATAACTATAAAGCATTTTGTGCTATGTTTCCACTGTTTTTTTTTATTATTTGTCTCCAGTTCCTATTATTCTACTATCCTAATAATTTCTTGACTATCTTTCCAATAAATTATATCAAAAAGGGAAACCAGTCCAACTTCATCGGTCACCCTCCATCAGCTTGCTTGAGTAATCAAACTTTCAGGGACAAAAAATAGTCACTTAATTGGGCTGGAAAGCTGAGATTATCTGAAGAGAAGAAGTCAGTGGCTAAGGCTGGAAACAGCAGCCATTTTTTGAGGGGGGGGGAGTTTCTGATGACCTCAATGGGTGGGGTAAAGTGATCTGTCCCTGCCATTTTTATTATGTCCTCCCATTGATGATCTTCCTTTAACCTAAAAAAAAGAGCAGCTTCAAATGTCGTTACTATCATCTTGACAGTGAGTGAGTTTTAATGCCATTAAAAAAAAAAAAGAACGAACAAGGGTATGCTCTAAACGTCCTGATTTGGCAACTGGGTGACATGACTTAGAGGCGAATTTCTACCTATGATAAGTTTCCATTTCTCCTGTCACCCACAGGTTATATCTGATAGAACTGGTTCTTATCCTAATGAGCCCTTCTTTTACATTTTTAAGTGGGTCCCAGGGAAAGTGCAACTTACGCTGAATGAGGTCATCAAGGCAGGCAGTCCAATTAGCTAAAATTCAAATGGCAAATGTTTCTTAGAGTGGCCTCCAAGACTGTCACAATCAAATTGCTGTCTCCCCCCCCCACCCCCCCACCGCGGAAGGTTTACATCCTGTAAAAAGTTTATAGTGTCTTCTCAAGCCAGAATTTGCTGTAAAAATGGTAGAAACTGGATCTAAAAAACCAGCCTCCACCCCCCCAGCCATTTATATACTGCTCAAAAAAAATAAAGGGATCACAAACCTATAGGATGTCTATAGGTTTGTGTTCCCTTTAGTTTTGTGAGCAATATATATATTCATTTGTTTATTTTAAAATCCTGAGTAGAGCGACCTGGAGAGAAAGCATCTGCTTTGGTCCATTAAGGAGTAAAGGTTATTAGCTTTTGTTTTCAACTTGGCATTCCCTGTTATTTACTGGGACTTTACTGTGTTGGGGGGGGGGGTTGAAGGGAAAAAGGGAAGAGAAATTGGAACCTAATTATTGTGCAGATGCTAAGGGTGGTATTTATTCACCAAAACCACACAGGTCATTCATTAAAATCTCAGTTTTAATTAGCAAACACCTGTTTTCTGTTTGATTTTACACTGATATGTACTGTCTGCAATTTGCTTTCTTCAGTACAAGCAATTAGATAGCCCTGACAGTAACAGTTAATCTAATTAGAACCGGGGTGCCCTGGGAGGCAGACACAGACTTTAAGAAATTACACACACATAAGCATGGCTCAGGACCATTAGAGACTGAGTTTTGTGCAATTTCTCTCTCGTTTCCCCCCTCCCCCCGGTCTTACGTAGGGTTATACTTGTGTGTGCATCAAAGGGTTTGTGGGCAAAGTAGAAATGAATTTAGATTTTGCAAAGTATTCCACATGCAATCATTATAGGTAATGTCTACAGAACTGCCCCTGACATTGAAAGGGATATTACCGTTTCGATTCAGCGGGAGACAAACCACTAAACCAGCTAGTGTTAGTAAGCATCACTGCAAGGTCACACTCCAGACTGAGATGGATGTTGTGTCCTTTGCTGATGATATGGCATGCTGTTGAAAGAAAAGGATTGGATGCTTCCGTATGCTTGTGTTAACAATTCATAAGAGCTCTATAGAGTTGCTTCTTAAAAATAGCAATTCTACAGATAAAAGTTCTCTCTTGCTTAATTTTTTGTTTCTGGTATCATTATATTCTACAGTTGGACCCTTGTTTTTACACCCCAACATTCCTTTTTTATAGCGACAGAAGACTCTGTCAAATGCAGAAGCAAAAAAATAAATAAATAAACCAACCCCAAGAGATTTTCCAGAAATGAATTATAGATGTGTGGTGATTAGGCAAATGGGAGCATAATCTAGACACCGCAGAAGAAAAAAGTTCAACCACAAGTGTGATGCTGTAGCAAGGTTGATTTAAGGAAGTTAAGTAGCTACTGGGCTTCCAACAAAGGTTTGTGTATATCGGCATTGAGAATTTCCACCTAGCTAAATCATAATAGGAGCTGGTTCTGAATTTCTCAGAACTGTGTCCACATCCATCACATTTATGGGACCTTGGCTATCACGTTTTCTGGATTCATTTCACGTGTAAGAATCGTATCCACAACAAATGGCCCTGTCACATCATGCTTTCAAATTGCTGAATTATTGGAGTTGTGCCTTGGAAGAAGATTTCAGGAAGGAGGGAGGGAGGGAGGGAGGGAAGGAAGGAAGGAAGGAAGGAAGGAAGGAAGGAAGGAAGGAAGGAAGGAAGGAAGGAAGGAAGGAAGGACTCTTTTCCTTGGGGAAGGAAAAAAAACCTTGTGATGGGACAACCACATAAAGCCCATTTCCCTGGGTATAAAAGCATTGTTTCCCCCAGATTCCTTGCACAGCACAAACAGCAGGAATTGTACCTATTTCATCTTCAAAATCAAATAGTCAAATAGAGATTCGGTCTCCAGGTTTTTAAAAAAAAAAAATAGCAGCACAGCTGAATTGCAACTATAACTACCGGTATTATTATTGCTTTGCTTTGAAAATGGTTTCATTGAGCCAGCATTATGGAGATATTGCCATGAAACCTCAGACTTTCTAGAATCTAGGTAATATAATGCAAAACTCTCATACTCTTCTTCCAAAGGCCACACTGGTTCGGCTGATGAGAGTAAAAGTCCAACACATTTGGAGAGAAGTAGATTGTTGTAGCTCCAATAATTATAAAAGTTAATTCTTTATTTAGCAGAGTATATATACATTTGTGCCTTGCTAAGACTGGCCTGACCGTGTTCATACATACATACATACATACATACATACATACATACATACATACATACATACATACATTATACACACACAGAGAGAGAGAGTAAATATTTTTATTATTATGGCCATAGTAAACGTTTCCTTCATTCTATTCTGATTTTCAATAGGAAAGCAACAAGGAGTCAAGAAATAGGCTGCAGACCAGCACTCAGTAAACCAGCCATAAAGGCCTTGGAAAAGATATTAAAGTTCTGTGATGTGTCTACACCTAAAAAGATGAAACTGGCGCAAGCTATGGTATTCCATGTGACACTCTATGGAAGAGAAAGTTGGACTTTGAAGAGGCAGGATAGCAAGTATATTGATGCCTTTGAACTCTGGTATTGGAGAAGACTCCTGGGAACAGCATGGACAACCAGGAAAAGATGGATCATTGAACAAATTAACAGGATTCCCACTTGAGTCACAAACAACCAGGCTCAAATTACTTTATTTATTATGCAAATAGCCAGCTCTCTGGAAAAGGCTGTAATGCTGGGGAAAATAAAAGGAAAGAGAAGAAGGGAATCAACAGGAGGAAGACGGTTGAACCCATTTACAGAGAGGATGAGTGCACCATTGGGAGACATGAAAAAACTGTGTGGCTGTTGGGTGTCAAACACATTGTGATGAGACATAATTAATCAATTCTGGTTTATCACTATGTTTGTTACAAACAAATTGGTATGATGCAGTTTGCACCAATTCGTCTGAAATCCCTGGATCAGAAACAAACATAAATTGGAAGTATTCAATCAGCACATTGCTTCATTTTTACTAACTTTTGCACTGAGATGTTGCCTGAGTAGGGGGAATGACTAGGAAGTTCTGCCATATGAGCTTTATCCTAACAAAGAGAAGGAATATGAAAAACACATAACTCATATTATGTGGCTTTCAAGGTGAGCTGTTGCTTTGCTTTCAAATTTTTTAAAACAGAGAATAAAAGCTACATAAATATACATTGTATTATGTAAAGGCTAAACCAATTTCCCCACACTTCCAAAGGGCTGAATAATGCATTTCATAGTGCTTAATGTCTTACCTGTGTCTAAAACTAAGTGCGGATTAATTGTATTTTCCAGTCTTAAATGAATTGCTACATTAAATTGTAAGAGGATGGTGAATATATCAATATACCTCAACATGAATAGTTTATCTTTGCTCTATATTGTCCCTTTTGAAAATTCTATCTCTAATTTTCTTTAGTGCCTGATACTTTCAGAATTTCTTATTTTATAGATAACAAACTAGGAAAACTTTAATCAGCATGACATATCCCATGAGACTTGAATCAGCCATCACCATTACTGAAAATGAGTCATAATCTTAAATAGCTTGATGCAGGTAGATGCACATTTAAGATAACTCTAGCAATCACACAGTGTTTTCTAACCCAAACATTACACTTATTATAATTCATATTATATTTGTGACTGAATAAAAATGCATTTTCCTAAGGCTAGAGTATCGCTTCTTCTTTTCCTTCAGAAATTTTTAATGAGGGTCCAAAATGTTATCTTTCATCAGATGAAAAGTCTGATTCAGAAACCTATTTTATCAAGCCATCCCATCCCAGTATGAATAGAAGCTTGAATGTCATTCGGTGAACAATGAACTGCAATTTGCAATTTAGTAAGTAAACTATTGAATTGTTGCCTTTCAAACTGCTCGTATTCAGGTTAAAACATTTTACAAAGCTACAAGAGGTATAGGTATGACTTTCCAAGAGACTTGTCATCTAATGAGCCGATTTAGGGGTGTGGCCCCCTAAATATGAAATATTAATCTTCCAATTATAAACTGTTGTCAATGAAATGGAGAACGTTCCTTGATCAGATGGAACACCAGCAATGTCCAATGCCATCTGGATTTTGCCAGAAATGATAATTTTTTAAGATGCAATAAAAATGAATTTAATGGCCAAAACTCTTAGGTTTCCTGATTATGGTGTTCCCCAGCAAGACCATTGGGCACAATAGTGGTGTGATAGAAATGATTACCCCAAATTGTTGCATTTAGTAGATTCTTATTTTTTTAAAGTCTGAATTAACTTTCAGTTTCAAAATCCATCTCCTTATACTATTTACCAGTATGCATTACAAAACTTTAATTAATGAGCTTAGTGGATGTTTTTACTATGATCTATCAGACTAAAGTACTTAATGAAAGAGGCACACGCAATTACAATAAGACTTTAGCAATGTTTTAAAAGTGGGCTCTAGTTGTATTTTATTTTGATTTATCATTGTAATGCACTGTTGAACTTCCCTAAACTGAAATCAAATTATTGAATACCTTTGCAAGTTGTAATTTCAAAATCATTGTCTTCTGGATAATAATAGTGATCAGTTCCCCTGCAAAACTTTGTTTAAAACTGAGGCATGTTTTAGGAAAATAAGAAATCCTTCCCCATGCCAGACCCACACACAAAATGATGCAGGATGTATTTGGGCACACCTTATTCTAATGCACAAATGTTTGTATACTTTTTGGACTGGAGAACTATAGGAAAATGCAAAATTTCCCAGATTCATTTGACTTAATCATTTTTCCTGGTTAGAAACCTGCACATTTAGGAAAATGCACATACAAATGTCAGCTAAACTAATACCTCCCTCTCACTCGAGAGCAACTCTAGAAACAAGTAACAAAACCTTGAAAAAAGGCCATTCCAGAAATTCTTTCAATTTGCAAAATTGGATTCTGATATACCAAGGCAAGATTCCAAATAACAGATGGTGCCATAGTCAACTGATGCTAAAATTGAACTGGATACAAGGTAAACTACCATACAGCATATGTCTTAAAGCTTATTATTTGCTTGCTTGTTCATTTTTATGGCAGAATTCATTATTGCTGGCTTTGAAAGAGCTCAGTTAGCAGAATATCCACACCTTCCTTCCTTCCTTCCTTCCTTCCTTCCCTTCCTTCCTTCCTTCCTTCCTTCCTTCCTTCCTTTCCTTCCTTCCATTGGAACAATGCTAGCATTTCAAACATGTAACCTTTCATACATTTGAATATGTGTGCTTACCTTTACACAAGTCAAATCATATTCATCTCAGGACCTTCTTATTAAAGGTCTACTGGCCAAGCAGAAAGGTCTTCCCTAAGATACTCCAAGGACCGAAATATGGAATTCTATCTCAAACATGTGATTTCCCACTGAGAGCCAAGCAATTCAAAAGATAGACTTCAGATGCTTTATTAATGCAGCTGTGCAAGCTGTTTTGGGCATCCCAAGGGCCATTCATGTGACACCTTGCTACATTACCTGCACTTGGTGTATGAGTTTGTCCCAGGTCCAATTCAAGGTTGATTATCATCATTAAAGCCCTTCACGACATGGAACTGGATTATCTGAGGAACTGTCTTGTCCCTATTTCATCGACCCATCCCATCCAATAAAGCAGGGAGGGTATGTTGTGAACCCCATCAGTTAAAGAATTTCAACCAGTGGGGTCTAGGAAGAGACACCTCTGTCACTGCCCCATCCTTAGGAACAACATGACCCCAGAAGGCCCCCTTTTCTGACCTTCTAGAAGAGTTTTGAAGACCTGGCTCTGCCAACTGGTAGGGAATTGAAGAGTAGCATGCAATCCCGGGGGTGTTGGTAGCTTGAGGGCACTCCCTCTGCCTTTTAATTCACTTTTTAACTCTGTTTTGAACTGTGTTTGTTTTATATGGTTTTATGGCTTTTCATCTGTAAACTGCCCAGAGTCATTTGAACAATCAGATGGGTGGTATCTAAATTTGATGAATAAAATAATATAAAATAACTAAAATAAAATAAAAGCACAGCCCTTTCACTTCAGGATATGAGAAAAAAGCTAGAGGCATGGGATTAAAAAAAAACTCAACTACAAGAACTAAATTCTAAGCTCTATCTGGAGACTCTATAGATTTCCTCTAGTTTGAACTGAAATGACACAAGTAAAAATAGTCCCCAGTCCTCATGCTCAGTGCCTTGAATGGGATACTTCAGTGATTGTTAGGATTCAAACTAAGCATGCCAAATAGCCATCAGAAGAGTGCCAGATTGCTCTGTGCATTTTTCAGTTCTAGGAGTCATGGAATGAAAGCTGTCTGTATGCCATTCGGTCCCTAATGGCTATAGCATTCTCAGCAGTAAGGAATTTACAAACAGCTCTTTGTGACTCATTGAAAAAGGCACAATGGCTTGTTTGTGAATGTAGCATCTTTTCTGCTTATCTCCCAAAGGAGTCCCCAAGTGTGATTGCTTGGATAGAAGCACAGTCTTCCTTCATTGCTACTCCATATCCGTGGAATGATAGGCCTCCGGAAATCATATATGTTGCATGATACAAGGTTAACAAGTTTGAAGAGGCCTTGCTCATTTTCCCACAGAATGTCATTAATAGCATTAATGAGCAATTGCTCAGGTGCCCTTTGGACAATTAAAATGCTAAGCAACAAAGAGTGTAATCAGTTATGGAGTCCATCAAGATAATGGATCAAGTGCCCAACAGTTGGAGTAATCTGTTGGTGGTCTCGAAAACATGGAAGGGGGAAGATGAGATAAGATAAGATAAGGTAAGGTAAGGTAAGGTAAGGTAAGGTAAGGTAAGGTAAGGTGAGGTGAGGTGAGGTGAGGTGAGATAAGGTAAGGTAAGGTAAGGTAAGATAGGATAAGATAAGGTAAGGTAAGATAAGGTAAGGTAAGGTAAGGTAAGGTAAGGTAAGGTAAGGTAAGATAAGATAAGATAAGATAAGATAAGATAAGATAAGATAAGATAAGATAAGATAAGATAAGATAAGATAAGATGAGATGAGATGAGATGAGATGAGATGAGATGAGATGAGATGAGGTGAGGTGAGGTGAGGTGAGGTGAGGTGAGGTGAGGTGAGGTGAGGTGAGGCGAGGCGAGGCGAGGCGAGGCGAGGCGAGGCGAGGCGAGGCGAGGCGAGGCGAGGCAAGGCAAGGCAAGACAAGACAAGACAAGACAAGACAAGACAAGACAAGACAAGACAAGACAAGATAAGATAAGATAAGATAAGATATTATTGTTTATTATTATTATTTATTAAACTTATATGCCGCCCTTCTCCCAAGACTCAGGGTGGCTCACAACAAGAATACAAGTATAAAAAAATAACATAAATCAATTAAAATTACTAATTTACAGTATAAAAACTAGGTAATTTATTTCACTCATACAACACACAGTCACAATCAAAGGCCCAGGGGCAGAGTGCAGCTCACACGCCCCAAACCTGTCTGCATAAATGTGATAAGGCAAGGCAAGGCAAGGCAAGGCAAGGCAAGGCAAGGCAAGGCAAGGCAAGGCAAGGCAAGACAAGACAAGACAAGACAAGACAAGATAAGATAAGATAACCTTTATTGTCATTGTTATACTGTGGGCACAATGGTACATATCAAAAATGAAATTTAGTTGCCCGCTCTCAAAGTGAAACGCATACATGACACACATCCCTACATATACATACCAAATAAATGTTAAACATTGTCCATCTTGAATATATAATGGAAGGAGGAAGCTTGAGAGTTCGCAAGGTTAATGCCATGCTATATTTACTAGACATAATTCTTCATTGACTTATTGAGTTTATTGTTGTATAAGTTAGGCATTCTTTTAAGAAGCCTTGAAACTGCTTGAAAAAATCAGTTGGATAGAAATAGGATCCCTTAATATTCAAATACATGCCCAGGAAAAATTACAAATATGGGACAAATATGACTGCCTTTTCAAACTTAAAAATATTAAAGCTCATAATATTTGCAGTAATAAGGAACAAATTGAAAAGGGAAGGATTTTGACCCTAACTCTGATCTTTGGCTTTTTCATGTTTTTAATTTCCCCATGACTGGGGGCATTTCTGAAGAATTTTACCATATATATATGAGGTCTACTTTAAAATATGGTTGGCATTAGGGTAAACTGTACATCGTTGATTGAAACAAAGTATATAAAAGGCAGGACAAAAATATCATCATCATTGTTAATGAATATGGGCATATTAAGCACAAAGAATCAGAACTACATAGTTCCAGTTAAGATTTATTGATCAATGTTATTCACAAGAATCTAGTCAACTAACGATCAACACTAAATTGGCACCAGATAAAAGTCAATGCAATTCAAGAGAGGTTGGGCTTAGACCCATTTGTGGGAACGTAATGACTCTAGGCTGATGACTCGCATTACCTCACCCCCAGGCTCTGCTTGCTCTTCTCCTTCAGGGCATATAACTCCAACATCCTTTTCCATGGACACTTCTAGAATTCTAAAATTCTTTATTGGCCAAGTGTGATTGGACACACAAGGAATTTGTCTCTGGTGCTTAAGCTCTCAGTGCATATGCAAGCAATAAGTGATAACTCATGATTATAATCATAAAATGCATTCATCAAAAATCATAAGATACAACACTCAGTGATGGTCATAGGATACTAAATAAGCAATCAACATAAATCATACTGGGATACTAAATAAAACAATTAACATAACTTGTAAGATGCAAGCAACAAAGTTATAGTCTTAAGAAGATAAGGAATAGGTAATAGGAAGGATAAAAGGTTAATAATACAGCCCTATCAGGTAGTTTGACAGTGTTGTGGGAATTAGTTGTTTAGCAGAGTGAGGGCATGGGGGGGGAACTGTCCTTATGTCTAGTTGCTTGGGCATGCAATGCCCTATAAGCGTCGTCTTGAGGGAAGAAGTTGAAACAGTTTGTGTCCAGGATGTGAGGTGTCTGTAGATATTTTCACAGCCCTCTATGCAACATACAGGTTCTCAATGGATGGCAGGCTGGTACCATTTTTTTTTTATCTGCAGTTCTAACTACCCATTAAAATCTGTGTCTGTCTTGTTTGTGGTGTGTGTCTTGGGTCTGTCTTGTTTGTGGTGTATGAAGGAAGGGCACTCAGTAGGATCAAAACACAGTACCTCCTGGTTTGGCACTGCCTGCTCCAAACAAGAAACGAATCTTCAAGTTGCCAAGCAGATGGAGATCTGCCCAGGTTTTATTTCAGACGAAGATGCCAAAAGGAAAGTATCACAAGATTAAGGGATGTGCTATACCTGTTAGCTGTGACCTCCTGCCTCTCCAATTCCGTTTTCCCTTTTCATATAAAAGTTATTTCCCACCCCTCTCCTCTTACAATTGGCAGTACTGTCTAGAATGCACATTTATTTCTGTGTTCTTTTTTGATATTGTGAAGTTTGACATGAAGGTCTATGAGTCTTCCAGTGGGAATCAACACTAATGAAATTCCTCCTTAATGTTGTCATGAAGGCAACCCTGCGGTAGGCTCTGGTGGGCTATATTAAGCTATTGTGGCCTCAGAAATATATAATTTCACCTGCTTTCTCTCTCTAGTTATATTTTCATTATGAAGGAAGAGTTTATTAAATCTCCACACTCCATTATTAGATAGCCTTTTTTCCCTATTGGACAGAGCTGCACAACAATGAATGCTACATTTCTATATCCTGAAAGGGAGGATATTTATTATTAAGCCACAATCTGAAGCATATCAGAAAGGATATCCAAGAATCGGCTACACACGCTCTAGATTTTGGTGGAGGGATTAGGTAACTGTATCATATTGTAATTCCGACTTGATTGTCTCTGTCTGATAGTGCCAGAACTGCTAGCATCTCTTCAGAGGATTTAAGTCTCTCCCACCCGCTACCACTACACATCTTACTGATCAATAATTTGGACTAGTTACCATCACACATACAGTGGACTGCCCTTACCATTAAGCACATTGAAATAATCCCTTAGATAGGGGACTGAGACAAACAATACTAGTGTCTCTCTCTCTCTCTCTCTCTCTCTCTCTCTCTCTCTCTCTCTCTCTCTCTCTCTCTCTCTCCTCTCTCTCTCTCTCTCTCAGTCTCTCTCTCTCTCTCTCTGTCTCCTTCTCCCTCCCTCCCTCCCTCTCTCTCTCTCTCAGTCTCTCTCTCTCTGTCTCCCTCTCCCTCCCTCCCTCTCTCTCTCTCTTTCAGTGTCTCTCTCTCAGTGTCTCTCTCTCAGTGCCTCTCTCTCTCTCAGTCTCTCTCTCAGTCTCCCTCTCCCTCCCTCCCTCTCTCTCTCTCTCTCTCTCAATCTCTTTCTCAGTCTCTCTCAATTTCTCTCTCTCAATCTCTCTCAGTCTCTCTCTCTCTCTCTCTCTCTCTCAGTCTCCCTCTCCCTCCCTCCCTCCCTCCCTCTCTCTCTCTCTCAGTCTCTCTCTCTCTCTCAGTCTCTCTCTCTCTCAATCTCTTTCTCAGTCTCTCTCAATTTCTCTCTCAGTCTCTCTCTCTCTCCCTCCCTCCCCCCCTCTTTCTCAGTCTCTCCCTCTTTGTATGAGTGTGTGTGTGTGTGTGTGTGTGTGTGTATGCAGACACATGTGCCTTATAGTTCATCTTGATTCCTGGTAACTACATAGATAATTCAGTATGTTTTTCTTGGAAATATTTTCAGATTCCTAAAAATAAGAGGGAGAGGTGGCCCAAAGTCACTCAGCGGACTTTATGCTTCACAAAGTCTCCCATTTTCTACCCTGGTCCCTTAACCTGTACACAACACTGGCTGACTTAGTTTGAGTCTCTTAATTTGAGACATAAACATTTTCTAGAAGATCAATAGAAGTTAATAAAATGCTTCATACTGCTAAACCTGATAAATACAAATTGTAACATACCAGACACCTAAATACATAACACTTATAGTTAGATTGCAAATCTACTGTATGAATAAAATATCAGCATATTAAGTTCTGAACTATTGTATGTCTGTGGTTGTGTGTGTGTGTGTGTGTGTGTGTGAGAGAGAGAGAGAGAGAGAGAGAGGTGTAAATCTGCATATATCAGTATCTGTATCATCTCTATTTCTGTATATAAATATAGAGTGACAAGGGAGACTTAATAGAAACAGCACAGTTAACATTAAAATGGTATTATTTACTTAATTAGTTAATATACCTCCAGCTTCTACAATCTCTCAGTGGGTTCCAATTGCAAAATCACAATAGTAAAACAATAATAACATGATAAAATAATAGACAAGCAGCTGCACATAACACCCAAGTCTTAATAATTGTTATTAAGAAAAACAAAAACTCTGGATAATGGATGTGGCAATACCTGGAAACAACAGAATTGGGGGGGGTAGAGAAGAACTGGGGAAAATTATAAGGTACAAAGACCTCCCAATGGAAGTAGAATCAGTGTAGCAAAAGAAAACAAAAGTGGTACCAATAGTCATGGGCATCTTGGATACAATCCCAAAACATCTGGAGCACCACTTGAACACTATTGGCATTGACCATATCACCATCAATCTATTGCAAGAGACAGCTTTACTTGGAACAGCTTACCTCATATGATGGTATCTTTAATACCACCAAACAACTTCTGCCTATCTCAGATCACTGAGAAGGACTCTACTGGTGGATAAAAATCTAATCTAAACAGCTGACTGATTGTGTGACTGACCATCATTTTCAATATTCATCCAATATCGAGTGGTGGGATTCAGCCAGTTCGCACCATGGTAGCTAATTTTTTGTTGCCCAGGCCCATAATGGACTTCTGGAAGCAGCATCCATTCAGAGAACCGATGGTTCATATATCTGAATCCCATCACTGCCAGTATCTAACATCCCCTGTTGGAAGAAGATGGTTGAGAAGGTGTTCTGGCAGCAAGTTCAGAGGATTATTTGGACCCCTTTCAGTCAGGATTCAGACATGTGTACGGAATGGAGAAAGGATTGGTCCCCCTTTTAGATGATCTATGCAAGAAGCAGGATGAGAGTTATGCATCCCACCTTGCCCTTCTTGACCTCTTGGTAGCTTTCAATATAATCAACCATGGTATCCTTTTGGATTAACTCAGAGCAAGCAGTACAGTCTTGCACTGATTTCCTTTCTTAGGGGGTCATTTCCAGTTGGTGTGATTGCCACATACTTCTCTACAACCGGTGAGAGCGCACAGGGTCTGCCTCCTCCAGGTCCCGTCAGTGAAACAATGTCATCTGGTGGGCCCTAGGGGGAGGGCTTTCTCTGTTGTGGCGCCCGCCCTCTGGAACCAACTGCCTCCTGAAGTCCGTGTTTCTCCGACTCTCCCGGCCTTCCGAAAGAATTTAAAAACCTACCTCTGCCGGCAGGTCTGGGGATGATTGTTGATTGTGGTGTGACTGATGAGTATGTATGGGGTTTTATCTTTAATGTTTTTTTGTTCGGATTTAGTTGAAATTGTTTTATATATATGTTGTGAGCCGCTCCGAGTCTTCGGAGAGGAGCGGCATACAAATCCGAATACAATAAATAAATAAAATAAATAAATCTTGCCCTCAACCCCTACTGTCTCGGATGCACAGGGATTGGTGCTCTTTCCATTCCTGTTCAATATCTACATGAGGATGCTGCATGAGCTCATCCATCAGCATGGGATAAAATACCATCAGTTTGCTGATTATATCCAACTGTACATCTCTGCCCCAGTGAACTAAGTGATGCTGGAGATGGTGCCTGGAGACTTTGTGGGTCTTGAAGGGAAACAACAGATTTCAACTAAACCCTGGCAAGACTGACTGGCGTTGTGTTTTTGAGTCTGCCAGTTCTGGGATTATATCATTTTTTAGTGCTGGATGGTGTTGCACCACCCCACACAGCTCCTTTGCACAATCTGGGTATTGTTCTAGATTCACAACTGGTGGCTAGAAGAGAGCCTTTGCTCAACTTCGTATTGTGTGTCAGTTTTGCCCATTCCTAGATCATTGGTCTCTACACACAGTCTCTCATATCCTAGTCACTTCTCAATTAAACTATTGAAATGCACTCTATGTGGGGCTGCCCTTGAAGAGCACCTGGAAGCTTTAGCTTGCTTTCAGATTATAATAATAAAGGAGAATATTTGTAGCTCAGGGTTGACATGAGGAATCCTTGGTACTCTCTGAGCTTGTCTTCTTGCAGGCATTTCATTACCCAAACTAGGTAACATCATCAGTGCTACCAGCACTAGCACCAAGGACCCCTCAGGTTATAATAAAGCATTAGTTTAGTATTTAGTATTAGTTCTGGTTAAAATAAGGCAATATTTAGTTCATGCCTGTGTGCTTGACTTCATCAATAATTTATTCTGATGATATGCAAATGCATGGTTTGGGTGGTGTTGATTATACTATTTATCTTCTTGCCTTGAAATTTTTAATTAAAGAAATGGATATGAACTTGCTATGGCTTATGGCTGAAATGAATATATGTGAATGGAATATCAGATACCCAGCACCTGTCACAACGGTAATAATGGCTCCCCAAAGGGTTGCTTTTGAAACCTCTTAATTAACTTTGGCTTGGCATACCTCCTTGCCATTATTGTGGGCAGCATATCCCCCGACATTTTTAGAAATGAGGACACCCTCATTAGTAACTCTATTTCCAGTACTGATGTCTTGTGATCTTAACTTTAAGTTCAGAAACGATAATGAACGGTCTGCAGCCTACCACACAACCTCGTGTGTGAACCCCTCCTTAATAACCCTCCACCTTTGGCACAAAATTAGTTTTCAACTTGGATGGAAAAACCACCCAGAAAATCTAGAGTTACGGGGGAAACGGGGAAATTGGGGGGGGGGAGGCTCAAAAGTAGCAAACCACTTCCAGGACACATTTATTTATTTATTACAGTAAACTACTGTTATTACTATTACTGTCTCACTGAGCTCTGGGTGGCTTACAAAGTTGCTAAAAGGTAAATGTAAAAGCAATTAAAATGAGCATGGATTAAATAAAAATGAAAAAAAAAACAAGTAGATGGGTTGCTCAGGGATTTTCTCTCTATCCCAGACATGTCAAAACACAAGGCCCGGGGGCCAGATGCAGCCCACAAAGTGGTTTCATGTGGCCCGTGAAACCATCCTGGAAACAGTGAGGGAACGGCCCCCACTGCCTTGGCCCTGGCCCAGACCGGTCGGGAGCCAATGTACAATTTTGTGGTGGCCATCTATGCTGAAACGCATTCAATCTTAGCTCCACAAGGCCGTCTGGAGACAGCAAGAAACCAGCCCCTGCTGTGTCGGCCCCGCCCCCTGGGTGCATGCTGGGGAGGTGTCACCCTTTGTGAGGAATGAAGAAATGGACCATGCCTTGGCACTTGCCCCAGTCCCACCCCCTTCTGCCAGAGACCCTCAGATCTCTCCCACTCCTGCCCAAGCCCCCATAGGCACCCTTGACGTGAACAATGTAGAGCTGGTCATGCCCACCCAGTAGGCCACACCCACTCCATCCATGCCCATTCAGTAGGCCACACCAACTCTGGCCACACCCACCCAGCCCCCCGAGGGCAACCACAAAGCTGATGCAGCCCTCAGTGAAATTGAGTTTGACACCCCTGCTCTATCCCATTAGCCATCCCCAGTATACAAAAACACCCTTGGGGATCTAGGCCAGCCACAGAGCCAGGTTTTAAGACCCTTCTGGAAAGGCAAGAGGCTGAGGGTAGATTTCACCTATGGCAGCATAATATTCCAAAGGGCAGGGGCCACAACAGAAAGGTCTCTTCTCCTAGACCCCACTAGCCAACATTTCTTGGCAAATGGGGTCTATAGCAGGCCTCTTCTTCTTGAGCAAGTAGGATGGGTCAATCCCATTGGGAGGACATGGCTCCTCAGATATGCTAGGAAAGGGGTCTCCAATCCTGGCAACTATAAAACTTGTTGGGGGCTTCAATTCTCAGAATTCCTCAGCCAGAATTTATTTAATTCTGGGAGTTGAAGTCCGCAAGTCTTAAAGTTGTCCACAAGTCATAAAGTTGTCAAGGTTGGAGACCCTTGTGCTAGGGTATCTGTTTGTTAACATTTGTTAATTGTAGTAATTCATTGCGACACTGTAATTTTTAAGGTAATAGAAAAAGAAAATGATGAAAGGCAGGTCTGGAAAATAACGATATGAACGATATTTAATTGTATTCAAATGGAAATCAAAGCACTTCTGGTCCAGGCTGGTCCCGGTACTACTGAGAAAAACGGTGCTTAATAGCCCACTTAAAAGGTCAGACCAGCACCCATCTTGGACAAAGAAAGCAAGGAAATCCAAAGGCAACTTCAGCAACTGCAGACTAGCAATAGGCTACCAGATCATTTATTAAAAGGCAAACGAAGGGCAAAAATGTCTATTGAATCTTGCCAGGAAAGTTGATCAAGAAATAGCCATTTTTCTTGTATGGACAATTAAATTTCTTTAATCACCCAAAATGTTTGCTACTTTAATATGGAACAAAAGGCAGAATTTTAAAGGCAGAACAGAATTTATTAAATGCCTGTTACAAGAAGCCACATTAGAAATTATTATTATTATCATTATTGCTTACTCCTAGCCCATTGCTTCATTCCCCCTTCACTGCTTTGCTCGAAGCATCTCATTCTAATGAAAGCAGCCTTTCACTTTTTACACTTTGGGTTCGAAAATGATTTTTTTTCTCATTATTCAAAAGTCTTACATTGAAGCTGCATGGGATTTAATATGGCTAAGATTCATTCTGTTGCTTTTACTTCATTAGTTGTGCTTGCTTGCTCTCTGCATTTCTGCTGGCTTAAATTAACTCTGCGTTGAGCATTAAGCCTTCGAACTGAATTGTGATTGCATTTTTAAAAAAATAAATGAATAGCCCAGAAAAGCCCATTGACAAATTTTGCTTCATGTGGATTTTTAAAAGTGAAGCATGCTCCTTCCCTCGTACTCATGTATTTCCATAAGTTGGAAAAGGGATGGCTGTCGGGTTCATCTTTTATTAAATCTTGGCGAGAAGTGAGAGATTGTGAGAAGGCAAGCAATGATTTGATTCTGGGTTTAATACCACATTAAAATGGAATGTGATCAGTTCGCTTGGTACGTTGTATGAACCCAGCCCACTGGGATAAAATGAATGGCATGTGAACTCAGATTCTCTGAAGGGCTGGACTCACAGATTGCTGACAAATCTGAATGTAGGTATAAATGAAAAAGAGAAGAAGGGAGAAAAAGAGAATTTGGTTCCTAGGCCACAATATCGTTTAGGTTCTCAATCTGCTATTTTTTTAAAAGCTAAACTAAACATGTTCTATTCTCTGATTTAACATTTTCAGGAGAAGAAATTTGCAGATGGATGGTTTTGTGACTGCAAGGGAAAGGGAAGTTTTAATCATGTGTGCCAAAGACATCCACTGTGACCTTGAAGTTTGAAAAAGATTTCCATAATTGCTTTAGGCAAGAAGAGGGCAGATCTGTGCACAGGGCAACATTTGGCATATAGAAAACCAGTGTGTGGGGGGGGGAAGGAGGGCAGAGAGAGAATGAAAAAGCAGGCAAAGCAAAAAGATGGAAAAATAATAGCTGTTCTGCACAGACACCCCTCCCATGGGCAAAGACAGAAGCGGTGGTCGATTCCAACTAAGGATTCCTTCCTTGCCCTCTTTATACTGAATCTAGCAGAAAAGGGAAAATGAGTTGCATTGGTTAGAAGTTGAGGTGAGCAGTGGTAAGAATTGGACGGAATCTCATTTATTCCTCCCACATTCATATCAATCTTTAAGGGTGGGGGATCAAACTGGGTTGACCCATAACATTACAGTACATAGGCTGAGCAGTAAACCCAACTCAAGGCAAAATACATGTAGGTCCATTTCCATCTTCAATGGTTCCCATTGAAAAGCTGTATGTATTTATTTTGGTCAAGCTTTACGGAAGGAAGCAAGGAAGGAATGAATTGTGACCCTATAGGTGGAATTTTGCTGGCTTATACAATAAATAGGGGCTACAAAATGGAGTCAGAATGGGAAAAAGTACAATAATTCCCTGGGTCTAATTTGGGAGAAAAGCTGCATCTGCCTGTCTCCCTTTATCCATCTCTCTAGAAATATCTCTACATTAATAAATATTTCAATATTAGACTCAGTTTCAACCTGAAATGTTAGTATCATTATCCTTCCATTTGAAAGAAATAAATTGATTCTGACTAAGGGTAGCGGTTTCAGTTACTGTGCAAAAAGGAGAAGAAAACGAGGAAGCAAAGTGCTTATCATTGGAATTATTCACAGCCATATAGAGCATTTAAATAGACTTGCAATATTGCACAATAGTCAACCTGTCTCCAGCGATGATTGTCGGCTTTCAAATTCAATGGGCCTTTTGAAATTCAGCTTGTATGAGTGCTTGTTGCCAGTGGGAATATGTAAGTTTGGGTAAGTTTGTCTTGTGTATATGAACATAAATAGTAGACAATCATCCTCTATGCTGAATGATTAAACGAAAATACCTGACAATAATTAAGGCAGGCAAGGAACAGGAAGAGATAGGAAGTATATACATAGCTCCAAAAAACAAATAGCTCCAATTATCTATACAACTCAGTAGGTGACAGATGACATTTTGTTATTTTGGAAATAAAGCAGAAGGAAGGTTTGGTTCATACTGGGGTGAAAGATCACCAAAAGACCACAGGTTAGAATAAAACTTTAAAAAAAAAACAGCTAGCAAACATTTGCATATTATTGTCAAGATAACCAAGGGTTGCCCATAAAAACATCAGAAGACATACTTAATGTGCAAAGCTTATAAATCATGCCATCTGGCAGGACTCAGAAAATGTGAGTTCTCTATTGGGGCATCTGCCAATCACTTGCCATCATATCCCCTGAGCCATGATGGCACAGTGAATAGAATGGAGTAGTGCAAGCTAACTTGTCGACTGCCAGCAGTTCATTTCTGACTGGCTCAAGGTTGACTCAGCCTTCCATCCTTCCCACGTCAGTAAAATTCAGAGAAGAGCAACCAAAATGGCCAAAGGCCCGGAGACTAAAACATACGAAGAATGGCTGCAGGACTTGGGTTTGGCTAGTCTAAAGAAAAGAAGAAATAGGGGAGACATGATAGCAGTATTCCAGTATTTGAGGGGCTGCCACCAAGAAGAGGGGGTCACATTATTCACCAAAGCACCAGAGGGAAGGATAAGAAACAATGGTTGGAAACTGATCAAAGAAAGAAGCAATCTGGAATTAAAGAGAAAGTTCCTAACAGTGAGAACAATTAACCAGTGGAATAGCATGCCTCCAGAAATCATGGGCGCTCCATCACTGGAGATTTTTAAGAAGAGGCTAGACAGTTACTTGTCTGAGATGGTAAATGTTCTCCTGCTTAAGTGGGGGGCTGGACTAGAAGACCTCCAAGCTCCCTTCCAGCTCTGTTCTATTCAAAAAGAGGACCCAGATTGTTGGGGAAAATATGCTGACTCTGTAAACTGCTCAGAAAGTGCTTTAAAGCACTGTGAAATGGTATATAAGTCTAAGTGCCATTGCTATTGCTATTTTGTTGACTCCAACCCTGCTGGCATTTACTAAATCCTTGAAGATCTGGATGTTTGCCTGGGCATGGGGTGTGAAATTGGATGAACCTATCAATGTGATCTTTGTTATAGTATGACTGTTGTTGTCTGTATTTGATTAGATTGTCCCTGTTTGCTATTGAATTATTATTATATTATTGGTGGGGGAGGAAGTGCTGTTGCTTCCTTTTATTTCTGTTGGTTTTTAAACTTCCATACCATTGCAACTGGTAAGTTGAATGGCTACTGTATATAAACTGATTAAATTAATAAGCAGATATTAGACTTATGCAAAATGGGCAGGATCCACTTCACTTTAAGCATTGGAGGAGTCACGCTTGATGGTGCGGGTCAGTCTATCTTACTAAGCCATGTTACCTTTGGGCAAGTGACTTCTGCATTTCTAGAAGACCACTGAAATACCAGAAAAGTAGCTGAAGTGAAATGGCGCCTCTGTTCCTTTCTGATAAGCCCTTCTGCATTTGTTGCAGTGAGGTGATGCTATCAAATCCTCTCCTAATCAACTGGAGCTTTGCCCAATGCCTACATCTCAGGGGAGAAAAACCATTCAATGAACTGTTATAATTCGAGAATTACCTGTACAGGGAAGAGAAAGATCTTAAGTGGGAAAAATAAAGATAAGTAGGAACCCGCCTGTTGAGAACACAAACATTTCCCTTTATTTACATACCACGGTAGTTCTGTTGCCTTTAATCCCATAGATGAATACTCTGACACACACACACACACACACACACACACACACCTTGTTAAGCTAATGAGCCTGAGCTGTGAAGAAACAAGAAACAGCCCTTACAAACTAGATTGATGGAACCGACAAAAGTCTATGGACATGACCCTAATTAAGTGGATATATTTAGTTTCTTGTCTTTCATACTTTATTGTGTAAATGGCAGCTTCCGTAGCTGTACTGCAATCGTGGCCAACATTATGCATATTTTACGTTGCAGATATTTCAGTTTTCAGCCTAGGAAGGTTGACATAGCATTGCAATCAATTAAATGGACAAGATACAAGAGGATTATTGGCTGGACACATATGGCTTCAGCAAACTTGACCATCATTTCAAATGCATAAAAATCCCAACTCCATTCAGAAAATGATCCTTGAGTTCCATAGGTAATCTACAAAAATGATTAAATGCTAGGAAAACAATGTTGTGAGCAACTATGAATAAAAGGGCAGCGCAAAGAACTATGGATACATTTAAATGAATCACAATATTTAGGCCTTCTATTATCTTCTCAGATATACACCGATACCAGTTCAGGGATATGGAAAACAGCCCATTTACAAAGAATTCAAGCTACAATGGTACCTTGGTACATGTCATTAATTGGTCCAGAAAGTGCAACAAGTACTAAAAAGGAGAGTCCCAAACAAACCCTGTGACTTACCACGTGACGTTTTGTTTTTGTCAGAAGGACTTCTTATCTATCCCTTTTCTAGGTCAGAAAACTTCCCAGTATGACTGACTTCCTGTCTGTCTTCTGTGATTGTCCCCCTCTTCTCTTTGCAGTGACTTTCCCAGCATGGCGGACATCCTGTCTGTCCCCCATCATCCCTTTGCAGTGACCTTCCCAGCATGGCTGACTTCCTGTCCATTCGCCACAGCCATCTGCATCTTCTTATTGGAGCCCATCAAGTGCTAAACAAACACCTAGTACTGGGACAATATTTTCACATCAAAATACATCCAGTACCAAATCCGATGAGTTTTGAAATGGTACCGAGATACCATTGTATAAAAATTGTTTTTGCCCCAAAATCTTCACATCTGCCCCTTTAAATCTGAAATCTATCAAGTTTTAAATTTACAGAACCTGTGGCTATGCCTGGAGCTTTCTAATTATTCAACAAATAATTATACATACTTCAGAAGGAAGGGAGGGGGAGGACTTTAAAACTGGTGGGGAAAAATGACAATATATTTATCTGAAATCTCCATACTACGTGTATTCAGAAAGTTTAATTACAATAGAAACTCCATCTAATTACATTTAAAACTGTGACAAGTTAATAGCTTATCATGGCTTAGAGTGACAGTCCGTAGAAATCCTATGTCAGTCATTTGTGGTTGTCCATATCAGAGTCCACTGAAAGAGTAGAACTACACTGGAGGCTTTCAAAAAGAAGAGATTGGACAGCCATCTGTCTGAAATGGTATAGGGTCTCCTGCTCAGGCAGCGGTTGGACTAGATGACCTCCAATATCCCTTCCAGCTCTATTATTCTGTTATTCTGATTTTCAGATAGAATGATAGAAGAGGAAGTCTGAGTAGAAAGCAATTAAAGATGAAACAGCATTCTATCACTCAGAAGTTTATTCCTGCTAATACTCTGGAAATCTACCCCATTAAATGTCCTGCTTCATATCAAGATAATGACATTCACTTTCTAATTAGCCAGATCTGCTGTTCCTGCCCTGTGAATTTTCAGATTGTGCAGTTTCTGATGTTTGTCAGATTGTTTGAGAAATTCTCGAACTTGATGAGCTCCCAATTAACTGATAGGAATCCAACAGCCTTCACTGTTGTTGGAAAAACAGGATATTCGCTTCCTTCTTGATTGTTTCTGTCATATGCACAACGTATTTCTGAGAAACGGAAAAAGCAGCTCGACACAGGCAGAACAGTCACACTGCTCCATGTCAATATCTATTAAAGACCAGGCAGTCAAGGAGAGCATCTCCTGCTAGACTGAATATTCTTCAGCTACTAGACAATGCCAAGCAGTGGGCATCATTTTTGGAAAAGAGCTATGTGCCTGATTACTAGAGTACAATGGAACACCAGAGCTGGAAGGGACCTTGGAGGTCATCTAGTCCAACCTCCTGCTCAGGCTGGAAACCCTATACCATTTCAGACAAATGGTTGTCTAATTTCTTCTTAAAGCTTCCAATATTGGAGCATTCACAACTTCTGGAGGCAAGTTGTTCCACTGATTAATTGTCTTGTCGGGAAATTTCTCCTTAGATCTAGGTTGCTTAACCATCCAGCAAATAATAGCCTTAAATCAAATATTGTTTGCATTTTGAATGTCTTGGGAGAAGGGTTTTTTTTAGTGGGAGGGGACTATTTTCACAATAGTGGTCATTTAAAGTTTTGTGTATTGTGACCTTGTAAATCAGGGGTGTCAAACTGCCGGCCCGCGGGCTGGATGCGTCATCGCAAAACCACCCCCACCCCATTGCCGGCAATGGCGAAAAAGCTCCGATACGTTGCGCGACGTCACGTGATGTCACGAGTTTGACATGTCTGTTGTAAATTGACTATTGCTTTTTTCCCCTCATCTGTTGACATACTTGACAGTCTAGATTTACAATATTTAATTAATTTCCAGATTCTAGCAATTGGCTTCAATCCAGCCCCTTCAGATCTGTGATCATTGTAATCTGTAAATCACATGAGGCCTCATGAATTTCTTTGATAAAATATAAAAAGTGTGCCATTGTTGATTCTATATTATTGCTAGCATATGTTCCTGAAAGTAATAATTTGTTGGAAAAAAATGTTGCACTTGGAAAAAAAAACAGTCTTTCTGATGCTGGAAAACGTAATTTCATATTCTTGATTTATGACCATAATTGAGATCAAACTTTCTGTTGCTAAGTGACAGAATTTGTTATTAAACAAATTCATTTGTTAAGTGAATTTTGTTTCATTTTATGATCTTTCTTGCCACACTTGTTAAGTGAACCACTACAGTTGTTCAGTTAGTAACATGGTTGTTAAGTGAATCTGACTTCCCCATTGGCTTTGCTTGTCAGAAGGTTGCAAAAAGTGATTACATGTCCCTTGCAACCATCATAAATATGAGTCAGTTTTCAAGCGTCTGAATTTTGATCACTGCAATGGTCATAAGTCACTTTTCCCAGTGCTGTTGTAACTTCAAATGGTCACTAAATGCAGTGCTTTTTTCTAAAAAAAAAAAAAAAAAAAAAAGGTGCCGGAACTCATACATGTCATATAACTCGCCTTGCCTACCCTACAAGGTTCCATCCAAAAAAGGTGCCAGAACTCCATTTTGGGCATTCTATGAGAAAAAAAGCCCTGACTAAATGAACTGTTATAAATTAAGGACTACACACACACACACACACATATATGGCTAAGTATATTTATTTGAGTTTCTCACTCTCATTTTTGTTATGGATGCCTAGAAAATTAAACGGTTAGTGTGTTCTCTTCCATTCATTTTTCCTCTTTCCACTGTTCAGTATTTGGCTGGATTCTATATATATAAAAATCAACATGTTGACCCTCCCCTCCACATTTAGAACTGAGTGTGACTTTCACTTCAAAATGTTCTAAACCAATTCTGCTCCATTTGTGGCTTTCCATAAGCTGTACTCTTTGGAAACCTATGCCTCATTTCCAAACTAGGTCTGGCTGGCCCTATAGCTTGTTGACATATTGGTAAGCTAAAGAGGGTATAGGATGAACATCAGAAGATCAGCTACTAATTTCATTCATGTAATTATACAAAACTAAATCCAATGGGGAAGCCTGTACACTTGGCAACAAAGGTCATATTTACCTGTGTGTTGATGCACATTGGCATCATGTTGCTCACTCATTGCTTGAGGATGAAGGAGTTACTTTTCAACAGAGATCATCTTGTGTTGGGCCTAATAGTGACAAGAGTGAGCGCAACTGGTAGATGTCCCAGATTAATGGAGTCATCCTTAACCTTTAATTTCAGCCCTCAACTTTATTTGTTCTTCCCCACTTTTTCCTCCCTATCCAGTTAGTTCCTTTGGGAACAACAGACTGCTGTGATCTGATTTGATCAGTTGCAGAAATTTTTTTAAATTAGCTTGCAGGTTGCTATCCCAAGACACTTAACTGCCTTGAGCTAAAAACGAGAAGGCATTCTCTTTGCTTCTTCTCCTGGAAGAACGGAGCTAGCAATTATTATTATTTTTTCATTCAATTTAGGGATGGGACAGTTCCTTCCATTCATGATTTATAGGATTTTCTAGCATCTCCATCACCATCAAGGTGATTTAAAGCCTGTCCTCATTAGTGTTGCATCAGTACAACAATGGTTGGATGATGACAGAAGAGTCCATAAATCACCAGAGAGAAAATGATCCCAGATACAGCACAGGCTGTGTGGATCTCTCTTCGCCAGCTTCCCAGCATCTGGTCCCTGCCTCAACTTGCTGTAACAGTAGGACTGCGCTGCTCTTTTCTGTAGAAATGCACAACAGCACAACTCCACTTACATATTTGGGGCCTTGTTAAGGTTGTGAACGAGTACTGTGTCTTGTCATTTTTATTTGGGCTTTGGTTTGTTTGAACACACACACACACACAGTGCAATTTTTATCTGTACTACCAACAATGCAATGTATAAAAATTCTAGTTGACGTTGCTGGGTAATTAGCTCGTCTTTAGAAGTAACACTAGTGCATTTCCAAATGCTTGAAAAGCAATTGAAGCAGACAACCAATCTAGTCTTCACTTTGCATCATTATCATTATCATTCTTCTCCTGTTTCCCTGGGTTTTTGCTTTTGTTTTTCACTTAGGTGAGCTAACAGCAACCGATGTTTGCATTTGTATTTACATGATTTCTATTACCGAAATGTTTTCCATTTTTGACATTACTTTAATAAAGCTTTTAGGCTTCTTTGGGTTTTGTTTTATTTTGCTTATGAATTATTATTATCATTATCATCATCATCATTATCTTTAATGTCCTATTCTCTTGTTTGGCAGAGGAGATGCTTGCATTATGCATTCTTAATAGTACAAGGTGTTTCTGGTGAATGCAGGTTCATGACTGTCAGATAAAATATTCAGAGCTAGTTTCCACCCTCAGGGACCTGTGCTTAAAGAATATGAATCTGGGGTAAGATTAAAACATGATGCTGTTTATGAGAAGAGCTGTTTTAATGTATGTTAACTCTTTTATTTAGAAGATGGATCTAGTGAAAATGAAACTGCTGGAATATTTTTCACTGATGGTAGAACTAGTTATGAAGACTCAATGTAAGAAATACCAGATAAATAGAAAAGCAGTGAATTGAACAGAGACCATTCAGAGTTTCCAAAAAAGTAAAAGACACTGTTGTCAAAACTGAGTTTCCTATTGAAAGGACTGCTTAGAATTAATAATGGAATACATAGAGCATGGCATCAGGATATCGCATTAATATGAACAAGATGCAAATTATCTAATGGAATTTATCTGAAGAAGAAAAATAATATGTGCAGCAAGCAACAGGGATTAATATCATTGTTAAACTATTTAAGTACATGGAAACGTATTTAACAAAAAGTAATTAAGAAATAATTACAGCCTTGGAAAAATATAAAGGCAGATATAATTTAAGATGAAGAAAGTTAAATTTGTCCTGGTTGGGAAGAATAGCAGAATAAAAATATTTTATCCAGAATCAATTTTCTGTTTCAAAGAAATGAGGGACAGTGCATTGAACCAATGGGAAAGACAACTGGAATGTCTTCTTATTTTGTTTTATAAGTTTGATATGATCAAGGAACGGTTTATTCGTGCAAGCAGCTGTAATTTGTTGGGTTGACTCACTATTTACCAAGCTCTAAGGAAAGTTATTCACAACTTGAGCACTAAATACATTTACCACCCATGTTTTCCCCATGTCATTCATTGTGGCACAGCAGTGGCCTTCAGGCCCATTGCAACTGCTGAGAAGCCAATGTTTCAACAATAATAAATAATACATTTGTTCATTCCGCATAGTAAGAGTGAAGGGGGAAAAAGATACATTACAACTGAAAGGACTGCAGTAGAATTTTTTAAAAAACGTATTACCATAAATTAGGAAAATATCAAATAATTCAATCCTAGATTAAATGTTTACATGTTTTCTAGTTTTAAAACCAGCCAATATAAGTACAATGTAAAATATAATCAAGCTCTAACTATTGAGTTACTCAACAAGTTAATTGCCCCCAATGAATTGCTTATTATGCCGATATATGTATATAATTTAATTTTCTTGCAATATGTTTCCTTTCTTCCAATAGGGGTCATGTTCACAGCGCAAATTATACATGCTTATTGAAAAATCTCGGTTTCTAGCTTTGCTGAGCCATTAATTAACAATATGAACTGGGTTCACCTAAGAGACTAAGCTATGAGAAATCAAACCTAGTTTAACACTAACAAAACTTTCCCTGTTGTGAATATGCAACGGCTAGGTTTTTAGTTATCCTGGTTAAAGGTGTCCTATGAAACCAGACATGAGTCTTTTAAAACTGGATATTACTGGCAAGGACTCATGCCAGAAATAGCCAATTTTATAAGGTTTGGTCATCAAATCTATTGTTTTGTGAAGAAGATGGATATACAAAACACAGCAAAAATCCAGAGTCAGAATTTTCTTTAGAACACATCCAGCTTTTATAGTAAAAAGAGAAATAGTTTGATACAACAATTTATTATAGGGGGGAAATGATAAGGGCAAAAAAAGGGATACATCTAATTAAAAGTTTGAGCAGTTTTATGACTTGATGAAGGCATTTGGTCACCTGATAGGTGAATATGGGCTGAATGTCCCTTAAAAAATAATAAGCATAACAATTTATCAGTGTGACCCTCAAACTGGAAATGATTGGGGAGAACATTTCTTGGAGCTTCATAAAAAGGACACCGTATGAGGACATGAGCAAGAGTTACACCCCCTGTGGATCTACAAGGACAAGGTTTCTGCAAATAAATCGTCTCATGAAATCTTCCCAGCATTGGAGGTGATGGGAGGGCATCAAAGCAAGTTCTGGACAAGGCTTATCTATATCTACCTAGTGTTAGAATATAAATGTGGAACACCCTTTATTTAGGAATAGCCTGTGCAAATCCAAAGACAGTACATGCTTTTCAAAGTGGTAGAGCATGGCAATATAGGAGTAAAACCTATTAATACCTAATACTGCTGAATCTCTTAATTCTCCAAGTTGCATAAAATATATACTTCCTGCATTCCCCTGCTCAACCTAATCCTGTAGCAGTTTCTGCTATTCTAAATTTGTGGGCATCTGCATAAGGTTGGCTAGCTCAAAAGCAACCTTTGATTTTCCCTTCCTCTGCTGCTCTTTGGCTCTCCCTCCCTTCTTTCAACTACTGCATGTTTTGTTTTGTTTTGTTTTTTTAAAAAAAGAAAAATCATCTAAAAGTTTTTTATAGATTATTCTTCTAAAAGGTGGATTGATGCCTGAGGGTGTTTTGGAATTAGAAAAAGCAAAAGGGCAAACCGAGTTATTTTGCACTGCTACAGTCACTCATGGACTGTTAAAAAAAAAAAACAACCATCAAGATTATTAATTGTGTAGTCTTTAGTCCCCATTCTGCTGTTATGCTAATATAACTGGCATCTAAAACTCCACAAGGCTGGAGATAAGTATGCCAGAACAAATTATTCTTTGAGGATCACCTTAACAATTAATAAGAAACTAGTATAAGAAATTAAATTAATATAAGAAGCAGAGTGTTCAGAAGAGGGAAGAGGACAATATAAGACAGAATATGAATATTTTCTCTGTAAC
>JARGCV010000225.1:0-57500 GCA_034064705.1 Bothrops alternatus | reverse complement strand
AAAAGGTGTAGAGACTCTGGAAAAAGTACCCAAAAGAGCAACAAACAAGATTAAGGGGTCAGAGGATAAAATATGTGAAAAACAGGAATTGGATTTGTTTAGTTTAGAGAAAAGAAGGACTAGGGGTGACACGATAGCAGTGTTACAATATTTGAGGGGTTGCCACAAAGAAGAGGGGATCAATCTATTTTCCAAAGCACCAGAAGGCAAGACAAGAAACAATGGATGGAAACTAATTTATTTATTTATTTATTTTATTTATTAATCAAATTTCTATACCGCCCCTCTCCCGAAGGACTCGGGGCGGTGTACAGCCTAAAATTTAAAAAACATATAAATATACAAAATTTAAAATAATTAAAAATGAATTAAATAATTTGGCCGAAATACCCATTTAAAACCCAAAACATACGAAGCTTAAAATCTTAAAAAATACTCAGTCCCCCTAAAACATTTTGACCCTATTGGAACCGAAGCTTCTATGCCAGGCCGGTCTGTCGAAAAAGGAATGTTTTTAGTTCCCGACGGAAGGTGCGTAAATCTGTTATTATACGGAGTTCGGGGGGGAGCTCGTTCCATAACGTGGGAGCTCCCACAGAGAAGGCTCTCCCCCTGGGGGTCGCCAGCCGGCACTGTCTGGCCGATGGCTCCCTGAGGAGGCCCTCTCTGTGGGAGCGTACCGGACGGCGGGAGGTATTTGCTGGCAGTAGACGGTCCTGTAAGTATCCGGGTCCGATGCCATGGAGCGCTTTAAAAGTGGTCACTAACACCTTGAACCGCACCCGAAAGACCACCGGCAACCAGTGCAACTCACGCAGGAGCGGTGTTACGTGGGAGCGCCACGACGCTCCCGTCACTACCCGCGCGGCCGCATTCTGGGCAAGTTGGAGCTTCCAGATGCACCTCAAGGGGAGCCCCATGTAGAGAGCATTACAGTAGTCCAGCCTGGAGGTCACGAGGGCATGAGTGACTGTGCATAGCGAGTCCCGGTCTAGGAAGGGACGCAACTGGCGCACCAGGCGAACCTGGTAGAACATCCTCCCGGCCACGGCCGTCAGATGGTCCTCTAAGGACAGCCGTGAGTCCAGGAGGATTCCCAAATTGCGAATCAAGCAGAGAAGCAATCTAGAATGAAGGAGAAATTTCCTAAAAGTGAGAACAATTAACCAATGCAAGGGCTTGCCTTCAGACGTTTTACGTGCTCCATCATTGGAGGCATTTAAGAAAGGACTTGACAGCCACTTATCTGGAATGTCATAGGGTCTAGAATACTTCCAAGTTCCCTTCCAACTGGGTTATTCTGTTTTGTTCAATTGTTCTTGATTCTATCCCTTCAATTTTTCCCAAGATTAAATATAGAAACATGGCAAATCATAGTTAGACATTGCAAGGCTTGGAAGTTATAATTAGCTTTATTCTGTAGGTTCTGCCCATCATACTGTAGACACAACTTTTATGTTCCAACATGAAATAAATCTCTCTCCCTCCCTCTGTGTGTGTGTGTGAGTGTTTGTGTGTGCGTGCGTGTGTATGTGTATAAAATTTTCTTGAAGGAAAAATAGAAGTCAATATACAAACAATGAAAAATGACATTTGAGAGCAGGAACATGATTGAATACATCAGAACAACCATTTTCTCATCCAATCTTTGAAAGCAAATGCATTTTTTTTTCAATTTGAAGAACTGATATATTAGAATAAAGAAAAGTCAGGAAAATGTTATCTAAGAAAGAAAGGGGGAAATTATATATGGCTAAGGCTGATTATTCCATCAAGATCAATTTAGTGTCCTTTAAATATTTTGAACCTTAACTTTATCACATGACAATTAGTTAGGGAGGGTGGAGATTTGTGGTCTAAAATCTGGACAAGTTGTCTATTTTTTTTTCTAGCCACCAGGATGTCCCCAGTGATTCTTTGGACCTATCACCATCAGATTGCACTAAAGTAATATTACCTACAATTGGTTGCTAGTACCCAGAATGTTCATGGAACAAAGCAGACATGTTACCATGACAATTGGAGACTAAGGGTAGAAAAAGCTGTAGTTTCTTCTTGATTACTTGGATTGCTTTGCTGTAACTGAAAGAATGATCATCTATACTGAAGGTTAAGCCAAAATTACATGTTAAAATTCCCCAAGGAATAGTAAGATCCAGATGAAACAAAAATAAATAAATGTGGCAACCGAAAATGATTGTCAATTGAAGTAATACCAACAAGCTTTTGGCAGCTGATAACTAGGTTACTATAAAGCTCCTCAATAAACATCTGCTCTAGCTTTCATCCAGCTTCACCCATATATTGCCAGAATACATTTTAATGAGGTAATAAGAAGGCTATTAATTAGACCTTCTACTTTGCTTCTGGGCAAACACAAGGTTATTTAAAAATTGATTTCGTCCATGCCTATTTCACGATTGCGATTTTTGGTTTTATCTAGCCCTGTGATCATGAAGGATAGAACTAGACTCCTTCACAAAATGACTGTGGATTTCTGGCACAGCTATGCCTAATATCATAATGGGATGGTTTTCTGGTCAAAGGTTGAGTAAATGATGATTTTCTTGAAGTGGAAAATCCTATTTTTTACCATCAGTGACTTCATATGGGATCTTTCTATGATTTTATTCTTTATTGGTTTCAAATATGGTTTTGAAAGAAAAAAATAGGGAGTGCAGTTGTTACCAATGGGGAAGGCAAATTTCCATAGATTACTGGGGAAATTAAAACAAAAGATTAGGAGTCTTAAAGCTTCAAACAGTCCTGTTAATAATCAGAGCTTTATCAGTCTAAAGAGGATAAAGACGGATCTTCCCAATTTCACATCCTAATAAAACAATTCCAACTGACAAGTCACAACATTTGCATTTCTAATTGTGGAACCTTGCATAACTCTATTTTCCCTCAGTATGCTTTACTTTCAATAGAGCAAAACCTATGCAGAATATCACAGCTAGATTTCTACTAAATGTGGGAATTGTGATGTCTTACGGTATATACAAAACACAACACAGCATGTCTGGGTTCCTGGGAAATTATCTCATGAATATGTAATTGGAGCCTGGCTACCTGTTACACTCAGCCCAGGATAACTAGATAGGTCTAGCCTTGAGCCTTCCAAAGGAGCTTTCCAGCCAATCGTCAATGAAGTAAAGTTGCTGGTATTTTCTTTGAGGTCATATTACTGGTAGCCAACAGGTTTCTACTTCGATTTACTTTGTCCAGTTACAATAGCTTTTCAGATAAGAAGAAAGGAAGAGGATGAGAGGAAAATGCTGATGTAATTCTACTGAAATTACTTGGTACAGCTCCTGGAAGCTTCTACTCCAGCAATGCTTGAGACAGTCATGATTTTTCATGTTTACTGTCATCTCCAGCTACTCAGGTGAAAAGACCAATATTTATGAGATCAAAACTTTGCCAGATGTCTTTTTTTTCTCCTTATTTGCAAAAAGCATAATTAGATAATTAAGTGCTTGATGCAAAATGCAATGGGGGAGGACATTGCTGACCACAATTTTTTTCCTTCTGGGAAAACAGAGAGCCCTCTTTGCCATAGTGGATCAGAACATTAATCCATCAAGCCTTCCTGTTCACTCCTGGTACTCCCTTGTGCCAGTCTGTCCAGGTTCCAGCCTCACTAATGAGATTCTGTCTTATCTAAAAGGTGTTCATAACCTTTTAGACAAGGGAAGGGATGGAAAATAATTGAAGCCAATGAGATAAAAATACTCTTGCTCACTTTGTTAACAAGAGTCTTGATCTTCAACCATCCCACACTATCTATCTATCTATCTATCTATCTATCTATCTATCTATCTATCTATCTATCTATCTATCTATCTATCCATCCATCCATCCATCCATCCATCCATCCATCCATCCATCCATCCATCCATCCATCCATCCATCCATCCATCTATCTATCTATCTATCTATCTATCTATCTATCTATCTATCTATCTATCTATCTATCTATCTATCTATCTATCTATCTATCTATCTATCTATCTGAATGCAGTACTGCGAGTTACTTCTGCTGACTGCTGGCTGCCAGCAGTTTGGCAGTTCACTTCTCACCGGCTCAAGGTTGACTCAGCTTTCCATCCTTCCAAGGTCAGTAAAATGAGGACCCAGATTTTGGGGGGCAATACGCTGACTCTGTAAACCATTTAGAGAAGGCTGTAAAGCACTGTGAAGAGGTATATAAGTCTAAGTGATATTGCTACCTACCTACCTATCTATCTATCTATCTATCTATCTATCTATCTATCTATCTATCTATCTATCTATCTATCTATCTCTTCAAAATATGTACATATAAACTGGCAAAATATTTTTTTCTCATTGAATTCTGAACGAAAAATGTATGCTCCCAAAATATGAAAAATAAACATTGACTTGTATTCCTTTTCCTGCTTAGCCATGAAACACGAGTGATTAAACCATGGAGAAAGGAATCTGATCTCTCCTTGGAAGTTTTCTTTCCAACTGACAGATTTCTTCCAAAGGTTGTTTACAAAACAATAAACTTTTTAATTTGACAGATATATATTTAAGTAGGAGTAATCAGATTCACTATATTTCATTGCAATTATGCTTCAATGGAAATGAAATGTATTTATTCATTTATTTGGCAGGATTTTAGACTGCCTTCTTGCAAGGCTCAGGGTGCCAAACATGATGAAAAAGAAGCAATTGCAACCATCATGTCCAAATCTCAGAAACCAGTAAAATCAAGCATTTGTTAATTTCTAGGTAATGTGTAATTAGATCCTGGCTACGTGTTACATTCAGCCCATGATAACCAGATAGGTCACTGAGTATTCTATGAGAGAAGCATATTCCATAAAGAGTAGACAGACATGGAGAAAACCTGTATCCCAATCCATGTCCCTCTTACCTCTCATGGGGGTAAAAACCTCATCAGTTCCTCAGTAAATGTCCACACAGGATGCACAGAATAATCCCAAACAGGATATTTTAGTCTTTGCTTATTTTATTTATTACCACTTATAAATTGTTTTAACCTCGCCCTCTACTTTTTAGAAAACAGTATTGGACGTCTAAAATCAAGTGCACCTTCTCAGGTTCAATGAAATCTGCACTCTCTTTGTGTATCCTTAGTGTTGTCTGAAAGCAGGGCTACCAAGCTATAAATGGATGCAACATCTGGCATGAGTGACAAAACAGAAAGGGATTGCTGCTCATGCTTTCCTCTGAGAATCCTTGGTCTTCTCCGAGCTCTAGAATCTGTTTAAGTATTACTCATGAACTTCCCCAAATGCTGGGAGCTGCAGGTTCTACTGAACCAGCTGGCACTGGGGGTTGCTTGAAATGAGTTTCCTGCTGTGACAGCAGCTGGATTTGCATGCTCTTCTGGAGTTGGAACAGACAAAACCTTCTGCTCCCTCGGATGTGTAATTGGCTTGTGCGGAATTGAAAGAGCAAATATGCAGATGGCGAAGTTCAAGTCCCTTTGGAACCAATATGCAATCTGCAGATGGTCTCCATTCCAGCATACCACAGGAGCCCCCAGTGCCAAATTCTGGTGCATCCAGATAGCAATAGCTTTTTCTCACTTTGAAAGTTTTGCACCCAAAGTGAGAAAAGCAGTAACACACACACAAAAAAAATCCTGGTTGCATTTTCTATAAAATATGGGTTTTTGTCTCTAAATGACACATTATTAGGCCTTTTAAATTAGCACCTGTCCTAAAGCTCTTCATGAAATGCCTTATTTAATGCATATACAGATGAAACCAACTTTCTGTTCGCATTATATTTGAAAACATACTTTGTTTTTCCACGGTTTACTTGAATAATTACAACCACAAATTTTAGAATTCACTGCACCATAAATCATGGTGTAGAAACCACAATGGCTGATTTCACACAAACTAAGCTCAAAGTAAATAGACAAAAAATAACCCAAAGCATCAGATGTTAACACCAAATTCAATCGTTTCTCTATAGTATAATTTTTTTAATGGTAAATGATAGGATTCTTTATATGATAATAAATTAAATAGAAGGCTGTATAGCCAACTTACTTTAAACAATCAGCTTTTAAAATGGCTGGATTTCCACTCACATTACATGATAATTTGGGATTTTTTTTCTCATTTTGGATCAGTATATGGTGTAAACCCAGTTATTGTGGAAGTTATTAGAAAAGGTAGCCATTATGGCTTATTCAGAAAACCTTGGTTTGGCAAACCATGGCAATAAGTCCTGATAATTTTTGTGTGGCCATTCACAAAATATAATGAGCCAAAGTATACTTTGCTTCATTTTGGCTTATAGCATCTAAGTAAACCATGTTTTATGCTAAATGAACACAGTTTTCCCATCAACTTTTACATATTTCATAACTTAGTTTTTCTTCAAATTAGTTTTTACCATGTAGAAAAACAAGACAAAAGGTATTGACCCTTTTGAAAAATTCAGAACATGTGAATTATCAATCAACATCAAAATCCAAAGCAATGGTGTTCATTCTTCCATTGTGGCAATTCATATTTGCTTCCAATATCTTAATGGGAAAAAAATTGCTGATTAATGAGTTCCCAGCATCCTCCCCACTTTTCTAGGTATATTCTTGAAGTATGTTTAAAAAGAATGCAATGAGATGTAATTAATTTCTGCTCTGTTTTGTTTTTCATCTGCTTCTAGTGATGAAGAAATGCAATACATTAGACTGAAACCTGACAGAATTCTTTCTGACATTCAATTATTAGTCTTCTCTTCTTTCAGACTTTATAAGAAATTATAGAAAGAAAACTAACTGAGCGAAATATATCTGATTTTATAAAGACCCACTGCATCTCAGTTTATTTTTTTTATGATGCTGACTGGAGTGGGAGAAGCACATCCAACATTTTAAAACAACTGAGTGCCATGGTTGGCAGGGCAAATAAAGGAGACAGGATCATGGCCCATATTATAGATTCAATCAAAAAGAAAACAAACCCTGCTGCTGATTTTCAGGAAAAAAAGGTGGTTGGGGAGAATTTCTAGAGCACATATAGTCCTGGAATCACAGGGTGTCTATTTGGTCTAAAGAGTGTATGAATAGGTTAGCAGACCAAAACAACGTCTACGGAGTCATCCGGGTCACAGTTGTCCCAAAGGTGATTTTTCAAAAGGCAATTGGACTTTATTTTTCCTTGAAGTTGTTTCATTTCTCAGCCAAGATGCTTCATCAGAACCTTTGGGAGCACCAAACCAATGGTTCCATTGTCCCCTTTTTTATTTTGTTCTTAAAAGCTTAAATACTATCAACAAGCTGGACTAGGAAATTCAGAATCTAAGGTCTTCAGAACATCATGATGATGATGATGATGATAATGAGGATAATAATGAGGATGAGGATGATGATATATCATCCATTCAGTTGTGTCTGACTCTCAGAGATTCTATAGGTCAGATCTCTCCACATCTTCCAATCTTGTACTTCTTCATTGAGTTGTTCTATGCTTGGGCCGGTGTCAGCTTTGATAGTGTCCAGCCAGTGTGTTCTTTGGCAGCCTGGTTTCCTTTTACCTCTAACTCTTCTGAACATAACTGCTTTCTTCAGTGAATTCCCCCATATGACATAGCCAGAGCAAGTGAAATGCAGTTGCATAATTTTGTATCAGAACATAAGAGAACCGTTTTCAGTTTCAGAGGTCAAGTGACTAGGAGAGCAAAGCAAATCTGACCCTCCAACCAAAGAGAGTCAGATTCATTATCCAAAGATTTGTTATCCAAAGATTTTTTTTATTCGAAGTAATCCAAGGCTGGACAATGCAAAGTTCAAGAATCTATATTTGCAGCAAGATTGGAAAGCTGAACAGAGATGAGGCTTTATTTGTTACCTGCAGAGGATCCTTAATACACAAAGAGTTTCAAGGCAACTCTTGGGTTGTGACAGCTCTTAGCAGCTTATGGATCTACAGCAGTGGATCTGGTAGATCTGGTGGAAGAGACTCATCTTTTCCATTAAGCTCAGCTGCATATTCTCTAGCAAGTGAGGCATCACCTCCTCCTCCTCCTCCTCCTCCTCCTCCTCCTCCTCCTCCTCCTCCTCCTCCCAGATTTACATGCACATTGTGAGTTGCAAACTGGGCATGCCCATCAATGATGCCACAAAGAAATCTTTCACCTCCTTGTTATATTGGTAGAAAAAAATAAGCTTCTTAAATAAGGAGGAGGATCTACCATCCCATTTTTCAGATTTCTCCTCAAAAAGATCTCCCAATATTCAGTTGTTCTACAGGCATAACTCTTCAAACTGTTGCCCTTGCCAGCATAGCTCTGAAGATCCCCTCAGAGCAGTATATAGAGGCTGCATTTGCACAACATGCTTTACCAAGATAAAATGAAACCTGGTTGTTTCTAGGAACCTAGCCCCATTTTAGCATATTGTATGAACAATGCCAGCATTTGTAACCATAGTAAAGTTTGGACACATTATACAATTAGAGTAATTATATTGTGCACATTCAGGTATTGGTGCTTTCAAGAGAGTCTTCCTTCCTTCCTTCCTTCCTTCCTTCCTTCCTTCCTTCCTCCCTCCCTCCCTCCCTCCCTCTAACTGGAGATAGCACCTCTTTGTTATTTTAAGTTCATGACAATGAACATTAAAATGCAGGCAATTGCACCTCACAGCTCCATCCCCAGCTCTAATGATTTCAGGTAATGAAGCAGCAGAAGAATATGATTAATGGCAGTGAGTCATTTGGCCACTTCAGAGTGCATTAATCAGGCATTTGAAATGTAAGGAAACATAATACTGACAGCCACATTCACTGGTGCTATTCAAATGGATCTTAAAAACCCTTAAAATATGTGATCCAAATGACAGAGGGGCTGTGATTATGGAAGGCAGAGTGGACTGCATGTTGGATGATGCAAAAGTTTGATTTGAAGATTTGATGGCAATTTGATCAAATCTAACCTTCAAACTAAACCTTCCAACTGAATTGCTGAAACAGATGAGTATCTTGGCATTGATATGATAATGACTTTGGTCCATAAACAAAGACCCTTTTTAGCAAATCAACATGATTCAAACATTTGAATCAATGTATTGATTTGAATTGGATCTTGCATGATTTACCCATTCCTAATGGGTAAATCATGCAAGATTTACCTAACCTCTTCCTGGCTAGCCCAAATAATTTGTGATGAATGTATGGTGCTTAAAACTTAATAGAGTAGAGTTGAACAACCCTATGGCTACCAGGCCATTATTGTCCTTGCTCCTATTCTTAAATGCTCCTTCTGCCCATCCCAGAATAGAAAATGTTTGAGCATCATTTTTGTACTAAGAGATAAAAATGGTTAACAGGGAACAAAGTATAAACCAGGTATGAGCAACTTACAGTATAACCACGGAGTTTTGGGGTCAAGTCTTCAGACTGATTTAAAAAAAAAACTCAGGAAGAAAACTGGGTTAGATCTCTGATAAAAGTGTTCTGTTCCTATTAGGAAAAGAACAGGAGAAAAAAGAGAAAAAGGAGAGAGAAAAGAGAGATCAAGGAGAAAAAAAGTGGACAGCTACTTTAGCTTTGTCCTTAACAATTGGTTTGGATGGTATCCCTCACTAGCGGAAACTTCATTAACCATGACTTGTTCTCAAGGATGTTTTCTAGCTAACAAACCAGTTGTTAACCTCTGTTGAAGTTCTAAGTGGAGGGCAATGACCTGACATTTTCACACTTCTGGGAACAGGATGAGAAAGTTTATTGAAGCTATTGTATTGTAGTATCAATAAAGCAACGTTGATCTCCCTATCCTTTCTGAATGTTCTTAAATGTTCTGCATCATTCTCGTGGTCTTCTTGCACTCTCTCTGTCTCTTTCTCCTTCTGCCTGAGTATTATAAAGAAATAGGAGAGGGGAAAGCCTGCATAGCAAAGTTTCTGAAACTCTTTTCAACCTCCTAATAGTAGCTCCACCATGGGTTTTGTGACCAGGAGGGAGGGTTGTTTCAGAATGGAGCAGTCATCAGCATCCTTAGCTGGAATGCATGAAATTTTTTTTAAAAAAAATTCTCTCTCTCTCTCTCTGCAGCTCCCAGCAGATCCAATTTGTTTTTCTTTTGCTATTTTCACCTGGGCCAGCACCAAACCAAATTGGATCCCATCCTGTGTAATTTTTGGAATGTGATCCTGCTGATGAACAGTTAGAGAAGCAGAGACAGCTCTAAGTCCCTTTATGTAATTTCTTTCCAATTGGGTTGGAAAGAATTTTTTAATAAGTCATTGTCAAATAGAAATTTTCTTTTTTCTCAGTTTTCCATCTCCTTTCTACCATGTGATCAGGGATCTGTTTCTACAGAAAAAGGAACAGACTGAAAGAGGGACCTGAAATTTAACAAATCAAAGAAATGGAACCTATAACAAAATGGTGCTGTGTGCATTTGTGTTTAGTGGGTGGTGGTGTCGAAGGAAAAATCTTAATGAGGGTCCAGTCCAAGCCGGGAGTAAACAACATGGCAACTGCTTTAGAAAGAAGGTTGCAATTTATTGAAGAGGACAGCTAGACAGAAAGAGGGCTCTGGAAAAAAAGAGAGAGCACATGTAGTAGGGAGTGGATTTTTATATCTTCTTGGGCTTTTGTTTGGAGTTGTTCCGGTGTCATGAACTTTGACCTGAGTCTGAGTGTGCCTTTCTGATATTCTGATGGTGGTGGGTTAATCCTTTTATGTCCTGTCTTAGAGTTTGGGTGGGATATGTAGATTTTAAGGGTCTTTGTCTGATCTAGACATGGAAGAAGAAGAACCAGATGGATCCATAGATATTGACCTCTATCATCCATTATGGCTTTTACCAATCAAGGCTTTCAGATAATGCTTTTCAGTAAAATAGAGAAGAAAGTTCCAAATTTGGGTGTGATTGTGTCACATGTAGTTTTCCCTGCTAACAAGTATAACATTTTGGCTAGTATGCTAGAAGCACAACCAGGACATTCTCATACTATTCTATCGGGACTAAAAATTCTAGTCTGAAAATTACATTTCAAATCTAGGTACAGTTGCCTGAATCCTATCAGCTTGGAGGGAATGCATAGAAAGAATTAAATGTTTCAGAATCTGCAACATAAGTATTGTCTCTAGGCAATTAGCACATGGCAGTTGCTACCATCAAGGCAAAAATTAAATGTTGGCAAGTTGCCATCAGTGAGGGAAAGAGTTGTTAGAAATAAAAGCTTTAAAACAGGGTTTGAGGGAGAGTGAAGAGAAATTAATAATTAGGTTAAATGACAGCTGAAAACAAAAATTAATGTGTAAAGGTAAGTTGCTTCCCTGCTCGGTATGACATCATCTTCCTAAAGAAAAATTGTTTGGGTGTAATTCCTTGGTGCGGGAATTGAAAATGCTCAAGGAATTTAATCATTATTCATTCCTATTCATAAATTACCTTAGTCATAAATCTTGAAATAATCTGCAGATTGGAATATCTGTCTGCTGACTGTTATGGTACAGTGTTTGCCACTTACTTATTGAACACTGTAAATGTTCATAAATGTACAAAGCTACACATTTTATCAAATGTATATTTTGGGAGCAAATATGTAAGCCCAAGCATATTTTAAGTCTCAGAGATATATTTAAAATGCACAGACCCACTAAGTTCAAATGGACTTTCATCCAGATATGGATTACCACCTTAAATGCATACTTCAATATTTCAGAAAAAGTAGATCTCATAATGTCTTTTAATAGGTGCCATGAGAAAAAAAATTCACGGGACAGGCATTTGCAGAAATGGAATTACAGGTTAAAACATGCACAAATGGCTTGGCTTGGAAAATGAGAGATTTTGCCAAATATAAAGGAAGCAAGATAATCACATTTTAAAATAAAATAGTCATTAAGAAATAGCACATTATTTGACCAGTTTTAGGTTTATAGTATCAAGAGCTGGAAACTTAATGCAATGTCCACCAAAAAGTTATCTTGAAATAAGTATACTTACTTTTCCTGGCTTTTTTTTTTTTTTGGTTATTCTTTTGGAACAATTTTTTCCTGCCAGATAGACAAGAAAAATAGTTGGTGAGCTGTCAGCAGATGAATTTGGCAATAGAAATATAACAGTTACTATTTAAAGATCACTTTGCCCCAGGATTCTGCTGTGCTGCATAAAGAACTCAGAAATGACAAGGTAATCAGGACAAGTTATGCATGCTAAAGCTCAATTGAATTTAATGGAATGCAAACACAAAATTAAAGGTGGAAATCCAACGCACATTTATCTGGAAATAAGCTTCACTGACTGGCCATAATTGGGCTTTCCATGAAATATATTTAATGTTGCCTTGACTTCTCTTGCTGGGATAACCCCAGAAGGCACAGATTTGCAAGCAAGGCACAATTTCAAAATCAACATATTCTATTTTAAGATAGAAAGTTGTCCTCAACTTAGGTGTCACAAATAACCCATCATGAAAATATCAATTATTCTATTTGAAAAACTGCAGCATTAATTGAGCAGGTACCAGCCCAAGTGTGAATGTGTAGCAGGCACATAGGAAAGTAGCCTATGAAGATGCCACCTTCCCAACAGGACATGTTGCCAGTAAACAGATCTCTCTGCTATGATGCAAAAACATTGTCTCCTAATCTAGACCAGAGAACGTTGCTCATACTGAAGGAAAATGCAGATCTCTGACCAATAATTGCTTCTAGATGAAATATAAGAAGGTCTTCTTGGGTTTCATCTCTTCCAGCAAAATGTTCTTTGACTGTCTTGTTATGGAGTCAGTGAGATCCACCTGGATTTGGTCCTTTGGATTCTTCATATTCAGAAACTTTAGCATATGAGTTGTTTCAAAGCCAATTTGAGAAAAATAACAGTATGAATCGAATCATGTTGCCGCTGGTGAATGATCAAAAACATTGCATGGAAGCTGAGTATTAAAACTTTCTACACCTACCTGGGTGATTTTATTAGTCTATCCTGGTGTTACAATACCTCGTAGAACTTCTTCCATAGGCTCCTTAGTTTCTCAAGCAAGGTACATTTTTCCTAGCGACTATATGAACCCACCTATTGGTCTAGCTGGCAACAATACAGAAATGGATTGCAGCAATCTCTCTCCCTGTCTCTCTCTGTCTTTCAATTTGTTGTACTAGATTATATCCTTGAGATTTCCTGGTGGCCTATTTGATTACTATCTAGGGCTTACATTACTTAGTTTTTTGTGATCAGCCAAGGTCAACTTGATGTTGTCAACTGCTTATCTTTAAAACATTTTTTCATATGCAGAATTCTGACTGCCAAAGAATATTAATACATAAATTGGATTGTTCCTATATGTTCCTTATAGGAGCAGGGCAATATGTTGTATAATGATTACAGACTCAGATAAGAACTAGGAAGAAGTAGGCTCAAAGCACAATTCAGCAATAAAATTTATAGGCTTAACTATTTGGTTAGCCACTGTTTGCCATCAGTGTAATCTACTCTACAGATAGTGTGTAAATAAAGCAGTGGTATACGACTGTGTCCGTCACCCCAACATTAAACAAGCTTAAAAAAAAAACAGCTTTGGAGCATCTGAAAAATGTAATGAAAAATGCTAATATATCTGTGTCCTCTATTAGGAAAGAAACTTAGAATTATTACTAAAGAATACTTCCTGGGGATATTTAACACAGACAATGAAAGAAAATATTTTACAAAAAGTCAGGTGTTTGTGTAAAACATAAATTATATTCCTAGTTGAGTAAAATATTTAAAAGGCAAAATAAACTATGATTTTAATGTTCCAGTGCTAAATTATATATGTTAGCTTCAAATGATTATTTCGGTGGCTAATTAAACAAAATAAAAAAATAAAAAATACAATTACTGCTGATAGCTGCAAGTCATATTAACTATGCACTTGAAGGATTTGAAAAAGCTTTGCATAGTATTTAAAACCAACCTATAAAGACTGCAAATGAATCCTCACTTACCTTGTAATAATTCCCTTAAAGCTTAGCAGATCTGACTTTTGAGTAGACATATCCAGAACTGGTTCACTAATCAGATCAAATGTGTTTAGGGACCAGAAAAAATCTAATGAATGTATAACAACTGGATGGCAATTGTTTTAAGCTAAGAAAGAGGAAGTGAGCATTAAGATATCTATTACATTACAGGGTTATCATTGCACCAGTCTTCTGTTGGAAACAATGAAATAACTATAGATAAACAAAAAGAAAATCTTTTATTTATGCATTGATGCTTGTTGTGCTTTGTTTATATATGCCATTGTGTTGTTTTAAAAGTCTCATCCTGTTTAGAAATGTTTCTCTAAAATACAATAATCAAATTGAATTTCAACATGGATTTTTGAAACTCAAACTCCTGCAGGAAAATAACAATATAATAATTACAAAACTCTGGAATACCTCTTTGGGCTATGCTGAATGTCGAAGTCTTTCTGTTTATGCATCTAATAGTAAAAGAAAGAGCTTTCCCACTGCATTGGCCTTAATCTCTCTTTGATCATTTCTTTGTACATGGTGCATATGTATGATGCCAAAACAGCATCCTTTTATTTCCCAAAGGTGGAATGATGGGAAAGTGAGTTTGGAATGATATCTGTTTGTAAACACCTGCACCTGCCCATTGTGTCTAATTGGATTATACATGTGATTAATTCCAAAAGTGAACCAATCTTGGGATATTCAGAACCATGCATTTCCTCCTGGCACCTGAGCTTGCTTGATACCTCACTGCCAGCTGTAATCTGGCAATTAGTTCTGTCAAAAGATATTTGCTTATATTCCTAATTAGGGACAAAGAAAGGTGGCTTGCTTTTGATAATTGCATGATGGTGTCCTGTCTATCAGCCACAGTTAAACTGTTATATTAATATAAACCTTATAACCAGGACTGCTCTAAATTGAATTAAATGTTCTCCTTGCAGTGCTTGGATGCTATTAATTGACATAAGCTTCTGGAACCAATCTGAAATATGATATACATCTTTTGCCTGGCGATTCTGCTGGAAACAAGAACAAGCCCATAGGGCTGACATAGCATTTGCCTTTTCTTGTCTTCTATTGTTATGGGCAACACAGGAGATCATCAAACAAGCAGTAAGTGTGGGGAAAACAGATTCTTGAATGAAGGTTGTAGCCTCACTTTGTTTACCACCCACGGCTTGTGTTCACCACAACCCCCCTTAATCACCAACCAATCCAGAACTTTTTAACCCAGGCTGAGTTGCACAACCCATGCTGTGTTGACTGTACGGTGTGTGTTGCATGTACATGGGAAATAGGTTGTGAAAAACTAATTAGCCATGGGCAAGAAGGCATCAATATCTGGCATGACTGAAATCAAGGAGGCACCACATGAGGACAGGAAAAAATGAATTTCCTTTCTTGTCAGTGGTATATAAATCACATTTACCTCCTTCAGATGTCTGCCTTTGGCTGACAGGTGTTGTTGAGGCTGGGCTACCTACTGCCAAGCTGATCAGCAACACTACAGAGCAGTGTGAAGGCAAGAACTGTCAAGGTCAGAGGCAAAGGATTGTGAGATCTTTGAGCAGGTGCCAATTGTTTCTCCTGCTGAAAAATAAATGGATTTGTCTGTTACAATACATGACTGAGAGGAGACATAGGATTTTACTTGGAATCCATTGTACGTAGGGGTGGAATCCTCAGGATTTCAGTAGCTGTTTTCCTTTCATTGTTAAGTTTCTTCCTGGTATTTGCAATGAAGGAATCATATCAGATCTGTCATATCGCTGGCTGTGAGCCTGCTAGTTGAAGGACTGGTCTGACAGAAGACCAAAAAGGAGAGACACATTTTATTTGAAGATGAAAAATAAATCTTCAAGAATGCTTAAATGATAATGCTTTAAATGAGAATTGACGCTTTTGAGTCAGTTTGGAGAATTTCACGTTTTTTGATTCGGCCAAAGAATGGCTTTTTCCAACTTAACCTAATTGTTCAGATCAGATTTTCAATTTATCATGGGGCTCAGTGCTGGACTAGACTTCCTTTTAAGAACCCTTTGCCCAAAACCAAAGCAGGAAACAGGACACTTTTTTCCCAAAGAAAAGGAAATCTGAAGTTCAGTCTTATCTTTCATCAAATAAAGATCTGCTGGCAAAAGAAAATTCAACTTTTGAAATTTCCCAAATTTAAATCCATTCCATTCAAAGGAAGGCTTGTGCACTGAAGCCTGAGGCAGTAATTGGTTACCGAAAGCTATCATGACTTTACCTGTCTTTCATTTTATGTGTATTCAGACACAGTGGGGAGATATTTTTGGTTGGTTGATTTATTGATAGTTGATGAAAGAGGAGAAAGAGTCCACTTTCCATCCACTCCACATTTCATGTCATCCTTTGCATGTCTGCATAATGATAACAAAGCAACAAGGAAGAAAACACAACATTCAGGAGCTGGATCTCATTTGAGTTTGGCATATAAATGAGTGGATAAACTTATGAGGTTTAAGATCTTTTCATGAAATTGACAATCATGTGTACCTTGTTTATCTTATTTCAACGCTGATGATATAGGAATAGGCAACTATCCATAATGGTAACTTTTTCATTTGTCTACCCTTTGCTACCTCAATTTACAGATGAAAAAAAAAACCAACCTGCTGCCTGAATATTGTGGATACATTTCTAACATACTTTGTATGTGCATATTTCATCTGCTTTTTATACTGTAAATGTTTTCTGCATGCAACTTTTTCCTAAGATAATGCATTTGTCAACTTTCAAACAATCTTGGCTGCAGCCATCTTCACTTCGTTTTTGGTTGCCCCAGCAATGGGAGGAGGGAGATGTATTCTTTTAGTTTAGACATAACAATAACTTTCCTGTGGGAATCAAGGTCAAGCTACCTAAGTTTTGGCGGGCTGGAGCTTCTGTTAGAAAGCTCGCCAAAGTAGTTGATTGGGGATTGTGATTTATGACATATTGTAGAGGTGGGAAGTTCAACTTGTTATACTGTAACCTTGGGGGGGGGCTTTTAGTCTTGGTTTCATCTTTGTTCGTGCCAATACTATGTAGCCATTAAATGTGTTCTTTGAGGAAAACAATTGCCTCAGAGTTCTTATTTCCACTGGTCCCATCTATCAGAACCACGACAGCATTCTGAGTCAAGTTTTATTTTGTGCATAGCTTTTTTAATATGTGCATCTATACCCTTAGGCTTGAGTTGCGAATCAAATTGCAGAATTCTGACAAGAGCATGTTTCAGTCTGCAGCTTCACTTCAATCACTTCTATACGGCTGTTGCTTTTCAGTGAAACTCCAATTGTGTGAAGATGCCATCTGATTCTTGTAGCATGGTTATTAATTGATGACAAATACTATTTCTTCTTAACTATCAAGGGTACCTCTTCGCTTTTTAGAACATCTCAATCAAGACTATTAAACCAAACCAGGGATCTCCCTAAGTGCAATGGGCTGTGAGAGTAACCTTGGGAGGCAGGAGGAAGAATTGCAGCCTAAACCATGGTCAGAAAAGAGACATCTCTGCCCACAGAAGGATTGAGAAAGTATCTCAGAAGGGACTCTTTCTACTTCTCTGGAAAATAAAGACAAGAGAAAGGGACTTTACAAGATTCTGTTGCTGCAACCTCACAATAAAACACATGGTTTTAGTACACATGGTTTTAGTTCTCGTCTAGACTAACTTGAAGGTCTGACACTAAGATTCAGTCTCCATCTTTATTTGTTTGTTTGTTTGTTTGTTTGTTTGTTTGTTTATTTATTATTTTGACTTATATGCCGCCCTTCTCCCCAGAATCAGGGCGGCTCACAGCAAATAATACAAGTACAAAAATATAAATCAATTAAAATAGTAGTATACAATATAAAAAACTATAAAACTGTTCCCACTCATACAACATACAGTCCCAATCAAAGGCTCAGGGGCAGAGCGCAGCTCACACGCCCCCAAGCCTGTCTGCATAGATGTGTTTTTAAGAGTTTTCGGAAAGCTAGGAGGGAGGGAGCAGTACGAACCTCTGAGGGAAGCTGGTTCCAGAGGGCTGGGGCAGCAAAAGAGAAGGCCCTAACCCTAGGCCCCGCCAGATGACATTGTCTAACAGACGGGACCCGTAGGAGGCCAACCCTATGCGCCCTAACCGGTCACTGGGATTCATGGGGCAGAAGACGGTCCCGCAAGTATCCTGGCCCATTGCCATAAAGGGCTTTATAGGTCATAACCAACATTTTGAATTGTGTTTGGAGACCAATTGGCAGCCAGTGCAGCTCACGGAGGGCTGGAGTGACATGAGCATGTCTTGGAAGACCCAAGACGGCTCGCGCGGCCGCATTCTGAACTAATTGGAACCAATAGCTTAAGTGAACCTATCTCAGATGCTCAGTGAAGCCTCTCTGTTCAAGCCTTCATCCCTGAAATTTCCTTCTATTAGGGCTGTGCAGATCCCTGAATAGGTATTTTATCTTGGTCAAGGCTCAAGAAAAGTCCTTCCTCCAGCCTATGCCTCCAAAATAACATGACCATCTTTTCTTGCAAGTGTAAAGGAGCACAGCCACGAAGCTATGGTAGACCTACTTTGACTGCATTTCCCAGTACAGATAGTCCTTGACTTACAACAGTTCATTTAGCGACCGTTTGAAGTTACTACGGCACTGAGAAAAGTGACTTATGACTATTTTTCACACTTATGACTGTGGTAGCATCCCCGTGGTCACATGATCAAAATTCAGACACTTGGCAACTGACTCATACTTACGACGGTTGTCGTGTCCAGGGGTCATGTGATCCCCTTTTGCAACCTTCTAAGAAGCGAAGTCAATGAGGAAGCCAGATTCACACAACAACCGCATTACTAATTTAACAACTGCAGTGATTTACTTAACAGCGGTAGCAAGAAAAGTTGTAAAGTAGGGCAAAACTCACTTAACCAATTTCTCACTTAGCAACCTAAATTCTGGGCTCAATTGTGGCCGTAGGTTGAGGATTTCCTGTACTCCTATGTTTGCTGTATGCCTGTATAGAACCCTCTTCTAATTACTGTAAGTGGCAGACTGTTTGAAGTCATGCAATATCTAGGCATTATGCATCACCCTTTTGCCTCAACAAAGAAAATGAAACCCATTTCCCAGATATCTCTAAAACAGACATGTCAAACTCGCAACATCACGTGATGTCGTGCAACATATCGGGACGGTTTTGCCATTGCTGGCAATGGGGTGGGCGCAGCTTCCGGATGATGCATCGGGTCCGCGGGCCGGCAGTTTGATACCCCTGCTCTAAAGTGACTGAAAGACAAATATGTGAACTGTACTTTTTTCAAAAATATATTACAGTCTTGTGTTGCGCACCTGTCCGTAGATGAGTCAAATAAAATCTAAAGGCAATATTTTACATTGACAGGTAAATGAAACGAAGAGGCTGCCTCTGTCCTATTGGTAAAATATCATTGATGGATATTCTTGTCTGACCTAATGAGATTCCAATATGTTATAAAAAAAAGTGGCTAATGATCCAACAGTAATAGTCTTGTCTAAAGTGATCAGTCTACAACTACTTAAAATGCATCATTTGATTCATGCCAAATGATCATAATATGCCGTTACATCCTTGCCCGATTGTCTGCTCTGGATAATAATTCTCGAATACTGAGGGTAGCCTTTAACGCACCCGCCTAATCTCTGCATTCTTATCACTATATCATATTATATCCAGCTCCATGGAGATAAGGTTGGTTTCATTGTCCTTCTTCGGGAATATATACAGAGCCAATAGTACAATATTTTAAATGGAGAAAGGCACATCCCTTCCAATTGTTAAATTTAAATAGGGAGAAAGTTCTTTTCAGACACACCCCAAATGTGTTAACCCCACATTCTGCATGCATTTATTTAGCCTATTCAAATCCACTTTGAAGAGGTATTCCTTTGCAATACATAATCTAACTGCAGATTGCAACTCCTACAGCAGAGGCTTGGCAGTCTGGAGAGGGGCAGAGAAGAGCCAGGCCATGTAAGCAGCGGGCCAGCATGCATGTGCACCGGTCAGCTGCTCCATAAATCAAACTGCACGCACATGCATGCTCACTGGCCCACCACTTGAAGGGCCCAATTCCAAATAGGCCAGGGGTTCTCAACCTTGGCAACTTTAAGACTTGTGGACTTCAACTCCCAGAATTCCTCAGCCAGCAAAGCTGGCTGAGGAATTCTTGGAGTTGAAGTCCACAAGTCTTAAAGTTGCCAAGGTTGAGAACCCCTGAAATAGGCCACAGCCCAATAGTGGGCTGCAGCCCATGGATTGGGGACCCCTGCCCTACAGTTTTTTTTTTATTTCCTGATTATCAAAGCACCAAATGATGCCACTGTTCTTGAGGAAGCTGGAGAAATTTCTGTGCCCAGTCCATTACAGATAACCGTAAGGGTAACCAAAAGATTGTTACAAAAACATGTCATCCATTATTCATTATTGGCTGTTAGCAATTATGTAGTCATTAAAGTTTTAGCTGGCCAAACACTTATCCATGTGGCTTAGATGAGCAATCATGCACTCTAAATAGTCTGAGTAAATAGTTTACAAGGAACCCACAGTCTAAAAAAGATGCTCTTGATCTTGATCTGCAAATAGATTAATAAGTGTTTATCATCAGTCATATACCGCAAGGAAGCCAGCATGCCTGTGTGGGGGTTAGTTTTACCTGGTACATAAGGTCACCTGTGAGAGCATGGCTTCCACACCTCCCTTATGCTTGTAGTTTTCCTTTTCCACATTACTGCCTGCTTCCAGGCATTTTGCTTCTGCCTTGACTGGCACACATAGTGGAAGAACTAAGATAAGAAAGCTAGACTCAGCCTTCATAAGTTGAAAGTCAACTGAGAAACCTGGAAGCAAAAAAGACTTTCCAATTCGTGAAAAGCCATAGAAATAGCAAAGGAGAAATGGTGATGTATAAATCAATGAGAACCCTATCTGTTCTTAATACATACATTTTTTAAATGTAGATGTATACTTGTCGTTCTTTTTAAAGACAGGGAGCTTGAACTGACTTTTGGAAATATATGAAATGGTTGGGGCTTATGTTCTATAGCAAAAGTGCTCAGCATTCATAAAACATCGTCCTTTGAAGCGGGAAAAACAGGATATTAATTGAACAAATGGTTATTAAGTGCAAATGCAATTAAGATATATATTTGGTTAGAAAATATATATCTTAAGCCGACATTATTGATATTATTAGGAAAATGTAACAAAGATATTCAATTGTATATGTATTAACAACAATAAGAATTGTATTTGCCTAATGTGACAAAATGTGTACTACCAGAAAAAGAGAGGAAGCATTGGATGGTGTGATATATATATATATACATATATACATATACATATATACATATATACATATATACATACATATATACATATATACATATATACATATATACATACATATACATATACATATACATATACATATACATATACATATACATATACATATACATATACATATACATATACATATACATATACATATACATATACATATACATATACATATACATATACATATACATATACATATACATATACATATACATACATACATACATACATACATACATACATACATACATACATACATACATACATACATACATACATACATACATACATATATATATATATATATATATATATATATATATATATATATATATATATATATATATATATATAAAGGAATACTTCATCATCAAACATCCCAAAGATTTGTTTTAAGATATTCAAACCACAGTTTTGTATAGTTAAATCAACATTTATGTAAAAAAAATATCGTCCTTTGCAAAAAAAACAAACCAACAACCCACGTCTCTTTTTTAGCACTTCCAGGAATGACTAGGTGACCAGACTTCATTCCAGAAGATAACTATGCAGAAGAAATGGGGGCCTCATCAAGTCCCAAGTAGTTATAGGTATTTGGGACATTGGTATTAGCAATAGCATTTAGACTTATATGCCACTTCACAATGCTTTACAACCCTCTCTAAGCGGTTTACAGAGTCAGCCTCTTGCCCCCAACAATCTGGGTCCTCATTTTACTGACCTCGGAAGGATGGAAGGCTGAATCAACTTTGAGTCGGTCAGAATCAAACTGCTGGCAGCCGGCAGTCAGCTGAAGTAGCCTGCAGTACTGCATTCTAACCACTGCGCCACCACGTCTTTTACAAAAGGAAAGAACAGTAGTGAGTTAAATGTTACTTTTTTCTCTCTGAGGAATTAAGCATTCTAGATGGAGGGTGTCAATATTTTTGAATCTAGCGCAGCAAAATTTGCTTGTCATTATTACTAGCAGGAATAAACATTATTGCAAAGGGCCTCTCCATAGTTAACCCAAGCTTCTGAAGGGAAGGGCCCTTCTGAACTTGATAGAATTTAAGAGAGAAGATAATAAAAAGTTGATCAGCCCGTGTAGTTACATATTAGCTGTTATTATCCTGCAAGAACTGGGAAGAAAGAAAGGCTTTAAAAAGGGCCAGATGACCACTATTTTGAAATATAATGGTGAAATGAACATATCTTAGTGTTCATTGGCTGCAGGCGGACAAAATCACACACAGAGAGAGAAGTATTTGGAAAGACTGTAAACATATCTCCTCCAAGCACTTACAATCACCAATAAAACTAAGTGGTTATCACCACCAGCAGCAAGAGCAATGTATCCCAGCGACCTTACAGCTTCCTTTGAAATATGTGGATATATCTTGCACAGGAAAGAGATGCAAGAGTCATATTTATTCCAATTTCCTTTCCATCTTAGTTGGAAATGATATCAGAAGAAAGCATCCTCCGGTCATTTACCAGTTTCTCATGTGGTTTATGACCACATTAATTTCATTTCAAATTACAAACTGCTTCTCTTCCCTCCACTACTTCTTTGCAAATTTGAGCTGAACTTAGCAGAAGAGGAAACAGATTCATGACCTAACCTGTCAGAATCTATAGACGAGGGGAGGGGGAAGAGAGAAAGGGGGAGCAGGGAAGGAGAAACGTTAAATATTTCTTCTTGGTGACAGAGGGAGAAAAATGGACTGCATTATATTGTGTCCCAAACATATGTCAAGCTGGTAGAGAGAGGTAAGCAAGGGGCTTTTTAAGGGTCACTAGGCAGGTGCCAAAGTCATAAAAAATGCAAGGACAGAAGCACAGAAGGGAAACAAAAGTAGCAAAGGACAACAGTAATGGACAATACAGTCTTATTTTTATCTGAAAAAAGATTTTAGATTTTAGTTTCCATCGTAAACACTTTCTTTCCTCTTTCAGAGCGCTTCAGTCTATTTTCCCCCTGTAGTAAATTACAGGTAGGTAGTCCTGATGACCCATCTACCTTACCCTTCCAAAACTAAAAGTTATGCCACCAGAGCTTTAAGAAGGGGTAAAACGATTAACTGTCCCAGGGTTCTCACATGGAGCAATCCTTAGTTAAGCTGACTGATATTTAAAATGATTGGATGAAGTTGTATTTTTCATCAAGGGTAATACGATTAATGAATCAAATTAATGAATCAAATATTTTGGGCAGAGGGTATCACATCTCACATATTCTTGTTGGTGGGATGTTGGTAGCCTTTGATTTTAAGTGATATGGAGAAGAGAAGAGAGGAGAAGATTTGCATGGGAAAGTTTCTATGTTCAGTTTCACTAACTCTTTCCACTTCCTGATTTGGGGAAAAATATTTAGGTGTTCTGTTTCATAACATTTTTCTTTTCTTCCTGAGAAAATTAAATGAATCAATTTGATTTTCTATATCAGTTATACATCATTCTAGAATAGGTTTTCCACTTCGAGGGGCTTCAGAGATGCCTATGAAATTAAACTTCTTCCTAACTTTTTGCTTCTTGAATTTCTTAAATTATTTTTATTGTTGTAAGATCAATCTCAAAGTGAGAAAAGAAACCTTGCAAACATACCAGTGATTGTTAAGATACTGTTAAGGTACTCTAAATTCCAATTTAATTTTTCTTCTGGTAGAGCAGAAGTGGTAATATATCAAACTATGTGAGAAGAGATGATTTTGGCATAAGCTTTTTTTTTTAAATGTCCTTGCATCTTTTTTTTCCATTTAATTTTTTTGATGCATTAGTCAGCCTTAGGATAGAGGTATTACGTGTTCACTTACTGAGGGGTGGGGTTTTTTTTAGTTTCTGCTTCAGTAGGAGCTGTATTTTCTTAGCACAATGTTCTCATATCTATTCTGCGCATTTTAATGGAATGATGGCTTGCAAAAATTAGACTGCTCTGACATCATTCCTCCTTTTAAAAAAAAAATCTATAACTAACCCCACTGTTCTTCATGTGTTTGTATGCTGCTCTCACAATCCTCCAGAACCTTTTTAGATAGAGAGGAACATTGGTTTGAAAGAGGGGGAAAAGAGTCCATCTATGTTAGAATTTAACAGTCCTTCCTCAACAGCTGTTCCAAGAAGATTCCACACCTCTGATGCAGGTGACCCTGAGGTCATAGATAAAATCCCAGGTAGCCACATCAACTCTCAGAGAGTGTTAAGACCAGATAACTGCAAGAAAACACAATCTATCCATTTCCACCACCCCCAGCCATCCTGTCAGAACCTCCCCCTCCAACTAATCTCAACTATCAATAATTGTCCTTTCATCTCCCATACCATCCAATGCAACTGATGAAGTTTCCAGGATAGGAAGCGAAAGGTCTTTTTCTTATTCTTCCTGAAAAAAAAATCAATCCAATTGCCTTTTCAAAGATAAAAACCACTTTTGATACAACTATGACCTGGATGACTGAGAATCTTCATAGACACCCCAACTTTCAGGGTTCCTTCTTTAACTTTCCTGCGTAGATCCCCTTCTTTCTCCCATAAATATTGATAGCCGTCAGTTGCAGCCCTCCAGGGACATACTGGCAGAGTTTCTCCAGACCCCTTCCTTAGTAGCAGGGTCAAGAGGCAGTTGCTATTCCACAAAAATGGAGAAGGCATCCTGGACCATCCTCCTCAGTCAACTAGCTAACATCCTTCACTCAACTGGTCTACTGGATGACTGAATGGGGGGCACACAGGTGGCATTATGCCCTGTAGGAGACCATGCTCTGCTTCCTAGGGCTGCTTGCCATGGGCTGCCACCCCACAGCAACAAAACAGGGCAGATATAGTTGTTTCTCTAAGCATGTTCAAAGGTCTTTGTCATCCAAACAAGGAAATTAGAACATAACAGAATAGAAAAACGAGTCGGAAGGGATCTTGGAGATTTTCTAGTCTAATCCCCTGCTCAGGCAGGAAACCCTACACCCAATTAGTACTTGGGTGGTGTGGAGGGACAGGATCTGTCACTAAAAGAAAGAAATCTGATTTATTTATAGCTTCTCACTAGCAAATGAGATGGATGCCAATGGGGGAATAGGTTTTTTCAATGCTTTTTTTGTAAAAAAAAAAAAAAAAAAAAAAAGGTGCCAGAACTCACAGATGTCATACAATCCGCCTTGCTTGCCCTACAAGGTTCCATCCAAAATAGGTGCCGGAACTCCGTTCTGGGTGTTCTATGAGAAAAAAAGCCCTGGGGGTTTTTTTTTTAAAAAAAAATAATGGCTTCTTATCATATCCTATTTTATCTCTCTAGGGCAGGGGTAGGCAACCTCGGCTCTTTTATGACTCATGGACTTCAACTCCCAGAATTCCTGGGAGTTGAAGTCCATGAGTCATAAAAGAGCCAAGGTTGCCTACCCCTGCTCTAGGGTTTGCCAGGCACCTGTTTATTTGTTTGTTTTTTGATATTCCTCTTTTTAATCCAGACAAATGCAGGAATGAGTTAAGGAAACAAATATGTTTGTATTCCTATTAATAGCACTGCCTTATTTGGAGATTCTTGCTGATTGTGACCCCGAGACAGGCATGGACAAACTGGTATTCACCAAATATTTTAGACTACATTTTTTGCAGTCCTGTGCTGATGAGAACCAATGACAAAATATTTGGAGGGTAGCAGCTTGATACACCCTACGTGATGCAAATGAAGCTGGTGATTTATTGCACCAAATGCTTAGATTTTCAAATGTAGAGAAATGGTTTTACAGTGTGCAGGATCCTGTCTAGCAATGCAAATTTGTTTTTTAACTTCAGCAAATTTAGGAATAGCTATGGAATTCAGTATCTGTAAATTCCAGTAAAAAATGGCCTGACTAGCCCAACGTGTTTATTATTTGATCACTTTCTGCCAGATCTTACTTTTTAAAAAAACTGACGTAATTCTCGGCATCTTAAATCTGTTAAAATAATTCATGTCTGGAAGGGAAAAAAACTTGTGTTAAATATATTTCAACAGGAAAAAAGGATGCACATTTTGAAAAGGCAAACTTTAAAAGAAACAGAATTATGGTTTTCATTGCCTTGGTTGAAGCTGAGAGATGTGTCCATTGTGACAACATTTGGCCCTGCAAATTGCAAAGTTATGTACAACTCCCAAAGGAATTACATTTCATAACTCTCTGTTTGGAATAGTAGATGCTATGGCCTCTCTTGGAAATCTGAATTCACTGAATGTAAGGCCTCTCCAGTACAGTGCTACCTATTTTATATTCAGTCTGAATACCCACACAGAGAGAAACACAAAGATGCACACACCAAGCTTGTAGAATAATTGTCCAGTGCTCTGCAGATACAAACACATAACAACTAATTTGTCTTGGCATCAGAGAAAGTGACAGAAAACTGTGGTAGATACATGATCGTGGCCTTGGTGTCAAAAACGAAAAATGCATTTCATAGAAATGTGCATTGTGTTTACAGCCAATTAGAATCCCATCAGAGCATTCTCTTGCTACCCCAGTCTAATAGAACCTGGGAAGGACAGAACCAATTGTAACAAAGCATCCATTATATCCCAAGCATTAATTATCATGCCCCAGGTTGCTGTTGGATGATACCCATTCCAGCATCCTGCAGTCTTTGGATGGTTATGGAGAAATGGGCTGCGTATGGAGAAAAAAATGGGGAGAGGTACTAACTTTTTAAGCTTTGGCTGGTTATTATACAATGGAGGGAGGTTACTTATAAGTAAATATAGTAACTCTAAATTACTTATCACAACGAGAAAAGAGCAAAGTATCTTGGGATTTATCCAATCCCAGCTATCAAATTCTAAACTGGGGTATTGCCTTCTTAGAAAACGAGCATTTTGGGCAGTTCTCGGTTCCCAGTGATTTAACAGCTTCACGTTTCTATACTATCTATAGCATTTATCTAAGAATGTATTTTATAAGATAGAAATGCTTGGATTAGTTTAGACCTGGCTGCATTAGTATTAGAGGTGTTACTGAGTCCAGTCTGATAAAATTCCATATTGTTTTATGATTTTAAAAAAATGCAAGAAAAATCCCACAATCCTAGAATAATAGAGTTGGAAGAGACCTTGGTGGTCTTCTAGTTCAACCCCTTGCTCAAGCAGGAGACCCTATACCATTTCAAATAAGTGATTGTCCTGTCCCTATTTAAAAGCCTCCAGTGATGGAGCAGCCACAACTTCTGAAGGCAAGTTGTTACATTGAGCAATCAACCAATTCCAGGTTGCTTCTCTCCTTGATTAGCTTCCATCCATTGTTTCCTGTCTTGCCTTTTGGTGCTTTAGAAAATAGTTTGACCCCATCATCTTTGTAGGAGCCCCTCAAATGTTGGAACACTGCTGTCATGTCCCCATTTGTCTTCCTACACCATTTTCTTTAATGTGTATATTGTAAGCTACTTTCCAGAATGGATGCATTTGTTTATCCAACTTTCCAGATGTATTGTTTGCTATGAAACTTTCCTGAGTTTGCCTTATTTTTTTTTTAATACTTCACCAAATGCACATCATTTTTAGATGTGCTTTTCAAGCTGAGAAATATCTCAGGTTAGTCCCTGGCAACTGAGTAAACAATGTGGACATCTGTGGTGGTGTAACGGAGTCCTTTTTGATGAATTGTGCCTGTTCATTGGAAAAAAAGGCTTCTGCCAGATATCTCAGCCACTCCAAAATGAGAGCTGCGGACCAAATATAAGATGGAATTTGGATCCTATATTGACATTTTAGAAAAAAAGGTGCATTTGGTTTAGAGAAGATGGCTGGTGAGGATGCTTACTTCACCTGGTCTCTAAATCAGTTCTCATTTGGTCTAATGAAAGAGCCATTGCTTTCCAAATTCCCTTTAAATGAAAAATAATTTTGGTGAAATTCTCATAAATGGTGAGTTGGGTTCCTGCATTTATTTAGTTATGAGATGGCTGGTGGATGTGCTTGAATGTCCTACCTTTCATTATACAATCCTCTGTCCTACTTCCGGCCATTGCCTGTTTCAGTTAAATTCTAATGGAAGATCTAAAAGGAAATTCCTCGCCCTGGAAGTTTTCAGATTGAATGACATGGGAGGATGATGGAAAAGACATGTAAAAGAAAATGATATCCCATTCACACTTTAAGATGAGCCAGCCGTGTGCTGCACCTGCCAAAAAAGCCAACACAGTGCTAGGCTGCATTAACAGAGGGATAGAATCAAGATCACGTGAAGTATTAATACCACTTTACAATGTCTTGGTAAGGCCACACTTGGAATACTTAATCCAGTTTTGGTCACCATGATATAAAAAAGATTTGAGACTCTAGAAAGAGTACAGAGAAGAGCAACAAAGATGACCAGGGGACTGGAGGCTAAAACATACAAGGAACAGTTGCTGGAATTGGGTATGTTTAGTTTAATGAAGAGAAGGACGAGGGGGTACATGATAGCAGTGTTCCAATATCTCAGGGGCTGCCACATAGAAGAGGGAATGAAGCTATTCTCCAAAGCACCTGAAGGTGCCTAATTCATGCACAACAGAAGTGAAATAGAAATTCTGATGTTCAGGAAGAGAGGAATTCTGAAACCAGGAAAGCAGTTTGGGACTTTTCTTAAACTTGGTGTTTATTAGGATAACACCAACTGCAGAAAAAAATTGGGTTGTTTGTTGTTGTTGTTGTTGTTGTTTTAGCAATTTAGCTATGGCTATATACCCAGCTATGGCTATATACCAAGAAATTCAACCTGGTTCATACTACATGTCTTGCTTGCATTCATGGTTTTTTTAACTGAAATAAAAATACATAGAGTTCCACAATGTAATACAATTTTAATATCTGCTTTTCTTTAATATGCTTATGTGGGTTTTTTGTTTTGTTTTTTCGTTTTTGCATTTTTGAGTTAAGAACTGGATGACATCTTTCTGAAAAGTGAAGCATTCCAAGTATATTTCAATTTGCATTTATGTTAAAATACAAATATTTAGAATGTTCCTATAAAAATTCAGATCAAACGAACATATTCTTTTTCTCTGCAAAATATAAACCAAGAGGGAGCTTGCCAAGAAGTGCATTTAAATATCCAGAAAAAGATGAAATTTAAACGGTAGCTCTATTCTAGTCCACACAATAACCACACAATAAAGAAAAAAAAAAGATAGAAAAGAAGGGAGTGGGGAGAGAAAGAAGAATAAACATGTGTCTTCGTGTCTATTTAAGTGCATTTATATGCTCTCTTTCTCTCAAAGGTTGGAAATGATACCATACAGGTCTGTATTTTCCCTTTCTCCAAGATCTCCAAGATCTTCACTAGGAGAATAATTGATCTGCAAGTGTTTCTACTCATACCTTTAAATATTCTCCAAAGAGCCTGAAGGCAGGACAAGAAGCAACAGATGGAAACTAATCAAGGAGAGAAGCAACCTAGAACTAAGGAGGAACTTCCTGACAGTGAGAACAATCACTATCAATAGGTGCACTTTTAACCTTCTAGGAGAAGATCTCCTTCCTAAGATGCATCATTCGCCTTCCAAGTTTCCTGGTTCACTTCCCCCCCAGTGCATTTTTAAGCTTTCTGGAATGAGTCCCATGTTTGACCTTAGCTGAAAGCATCTGCACTCCTCATCTCTGAACCTTTGATCTCAGCTGACATTTAAGAATATGGACGTGTCCGGGGAAAAAAATTAAAGAGAATTACAATGTGACCGTTTTCACAACAGCTCTTTCTGCACTTACTGTGTACAATCTGTTGTTTTAAGGTTCTGGAATTTAATTAAGGCGCTTGCCAATGCTGCTTTCATGGTACAACTGAAATGGACTATTTTTCATTACTTAAAAGGCACCACGCTCTCTGCAGTAATCAAGTGCTCTTGAAGAACATTCAGAAGCATAGCTGGTGCAGACTGAGGCAGCCTAGGCAGTTCTTGGGGCCCCAAGAATGGCCCATGTAACACTAGTGCTCTGCAAGCTGCATTGGCTTAATTAATTGGGTGTAATTCAAGGTGTTGGTAATCACCTTTAAAGCCATCCATGGATCCAAGCTACTTGAGGGACTTCACCCATGAAGGCAGAGGAGGCATGCTATAGGCCCTATCAGCCTGATTATTCAGGTGAGTGGGATCCAGTAGAACATCTTGCCTGCCCCCCCTAGTGTGAGTTCGTTCTCAACCCTCCTGATCTTTCAGAAGAACCTAAAGACCTTCTCTGCCAGTTAGTTTGGGGCTCCAGTGGGGGAGCATTGCAATGGAGGTGGTTGATTGATTCACAATGGATCTCTCTTCTCTTTTCCCCATCCAGCTCCTTGCCTTCCCCATCTTTTAATTGAACCATCATGTTCTGGATTTGTATTACTGTATTTATGTTTTTCATTTATATAGGGTCTGTGTTATGATTGTAAACCACCCAGAATTATCTTGAGGTAATACAGATGGTCTATCAATTTTATAAATAAATAAATAAACAAATACGTGCAATAATGAAGAACATTCTATTCTCACTATTTTTGGCTCCGACAGTGCGTGCGCACACGCGCACTCACACACATACACACACACATTCATTCTCCTATGTAGCCAGACTGCCAAGAAAATGACAGATAGCTCTGTCCAAAATGATCATTTGCAAAGCAATCATGAAATTATGCCGAAGATCACATTAACTTACACTCGGCTTGTTCTCCCTCCTCGCTGTATGCTGTTTATTTGTACCACTCGGTAAAAAAAAATTAATAACAACAACAACTACAACAGTTCTAGCTTTGAAATATGCTTCAGTTTCCCCCCTCCTCCTTGAAATAAAAAAAAATGCATTTATCATTTCACAAGTGGGAGGGGGATTCACAGAGGCCAAAACGATCTGGATCTGTCCACTTCCAAGAATTTCTTCATATTTATTACCTCCTTGTTCAGCAATGGAATGGCCATAATTTATGGCTGGGTGTTTGTAGAAATCATCTACTAGTGATGTAATAAAGAGCTGAGAGCCCTGGAAACTCCAATAAATGGCAAGGTAGCACTGAAGAAGAAAAAGAAGTCATTAAATCAGTAACGCCAAGGACTGGCTCTTAGCTGTGCTGAAGTCAATAGTATCATAAAGTTTTATACTGACTTTAGCATGAGAAAATATTATTACCCATGGCATGAAGTGACAAAAGAATTTAGATCTGATAGACTTGCCCTCTAAAGAGAGGAATAAGTGATTCTCTGATCTGGAACTTTTGTTAGAAAAGAAGTTGTCTATAGCAAAGAATTACAACTACTGTTTCAGATGAAATGTTATTTTATCATTGCAGAATGGAAATAGACAAAGAACAGGTCAAAGATATGGCTTCAAAACTGAAATAGAGAGGTTTGGGTCAGTGAGATATATCTTCCTTGATAATAATGTATACCATGGAAAAATGGCATATAATTTCTGGAGATAATGAGTTTATGGGGAAAATGTTACCTTGAGTCTTGATCAGACACGCAAAGTCACGTTAAGCAATATTTTCAGGTGAAAATATTCACATGCAAGCAACCTTATCCTGTATAGTCAGTTTCACACAAGGCATTTCAAACTGTGCAGTCAAGCATTGATTAATCCACATTTGGTCAATTACACATTTCTAAGCAAGTGGAAAATCAGTCAGAAGTTTACGTCTGCACAAGTATACCATAGTAGTGACATTTCCATAGTAACCTGTTATAGGATACATTTTGTTATAGCAGCTGTTTCAAAGATAGCGGTCTTCTTGCTTTGGATGGGATCCTGCAAATTTGACTTTAGTGAGAGGATGGCAAAATTCCCCACTACTGCATATACATTTAAAAATAAAGTGTTATTTAAAACAGGTTTTGTCAATTGCATTGTGTACCTTTTAATAATCAAAACACTTTCTTTAGGGATGGTTAAAGAAAAGAGATTTGGGCCTTTTATATCCACACATGCAATATAGGGGCATGTAATTGTTTATGAACGAAGACATCCAACTGACTTCCATTTAGGCAGTAACTTGATCAAATAATCTGTAGAAAGGATGTTAATCTGTTTGGGAAAAGCCACTGCTTATTTTCCAAAATGGACTAACCCAATGAAAAAGTGTGTTGTTGTTGTTTTTGAAGCTAGTTGTCTCTTGCAGCCTGCTGTTAGATGAATCATAAAGATGCTTTGCACAAAGTGGGTTTCCTTTTGTAGTTTTTCATCCAGCAAAGATGCGTCTCCCAGAGGGAAATATCAGATCTGATTATTTTCTGAAGCACATGGGAGGCTTGGCATGTATGTACAGATACAGATACAAAGATGCATTCCAAAATCTCCAAACATAATCTTCTGCTTGGCGCGATTTTTGTTTCCGTCCCAGGCAATGTGTTGCGGTAACTTTTTCCCCCACCACCACCCTCCACCCCCAACAATAAATGCATATTTCTCCACTTTCAAAGAAGCAGACTGAAGTGGCCACAAAAATGTGTGTCTACAGTTAAAAAAAAAAAAAGCATAAAAGCCTCAGATCACAAGCTGGCATCAGGATTCTTCACAAAAAAAGAAAGCAAACAGGCATCAGTGTGAAAGGCAACAGCTAGTTTGAAAGTCACAGATCATTTCTCTGTGGCAAAAATAAGATGCTTTAATATAAGCAAATGCTTTAAGTGTGTAACATGCCCTCACAATCCAATCAGAGGCACATTAATAAGAATTCATGTTTTCCCCCCCCCCAGCCCCCGGTCTTGTTTAAAAGCAAAACACACCCTTTGACTCCATTTTACAAACACATTTTAAAAGAAAGAATGTTGGAAAAGGAAAGCAGAATAAAGACAACACAAGTTACCTTTTCACAATATATATCGTAGCTCAGCTAATAAAATCAGGGTGTGCTACGTGCTCGCTGATATTGTATAAATTATGAATAATACATCAAGGGAAAAAAAACACAAACATTTTCAGTGGAATCAAACCTAGATGGGAATGAATAAAACATCCCATCACAATGGGACTTGTGCTTGCTGGTTTGATAAAATGGATGTTTGTGTTTGTGAAGGAAACAATGAGTGAGGGAGAGGGAGTAAAGGAAGAGGGAAAGGAAGTGCTTCCAAATGTATTGTTATTTTCATTGTCGGTATCAACATAACAGGCAAAACATTGCAAGAGAAGAGCTAATTAACATACAAAATTCAGTTCATCCAAAAATCAGGAGAAAAAGCAATATGGTGAAGAGGGACTAATCACTATCCCAAGTGTTGCAAAGAAAATGTTGGTTGGGCAGCATGTTAAATATATATATCACTTTGGTCGGGTTATTGTTTTTTTTCTCAGTTACATAAAATAATCTTGTCCCAAAGCTGCTTTTTCAAAAGGTAACTGGACTTAATTTTTCCTTGAAGACAATTTGCTTCTCATCCAAGAAGCTTCTTCAGTTCTGACTGAATGGTAGAGGATGGAAAGATTTATATTCCTTGCAATCATCTGCTCATTAGCATTCTTCCTGTGAGTTCTTGAGGCCAGTGGATGTGGAACCTTCTTGGAACTGCTGAAAGGACTGTGTTGTAAGAAGGAGATAAGTGGTGTCATAACCTTCCCCTTTTGTTGAGAGAGGGCTGCTCAGTCTTAATGTCCATGGCCTCTTTGACCCCTCTTTCAAACCAGTGGCCCTCTCTGTTCACATTCAGTCAGAACTGGACACTTCTTGGATGAGTAGTGAAACATCTTCAAGGAAAAACAAAATCCAGCTGCCCTTTTGAAAAAGGACTTTTGGGACAACTATAATCTGCAGGACTGAGAATCCTCACAGACATAAAATGAGCTTCTTATCACTGTCATCCAGACAAGTGGATTCTTTACTAAGTCCAATTGCAATCAATGGGACTTCATTTTTATTAAATACATCTTCCTTTCTCTAAAGATTTTTCCAGGAGAATCAGAAGATTTATCTTCTGGTTATTATTCTTTCTTCTTAATGCACGAGTGGCATTGAATTTGGGACTCTCCCAGGATGTGCTGGTGGTGACACCTAATTGATAATGCTGGCTGACATCCAACATTTTGAAATAAATGAAAGAAATGCTTTACCATGTAAAGAAATGCCATCTGCAGCCAATATATTCATATTATAAAATGACATTAAGGCCATACCATTTGTTAGTGATCAAGCAGAGTTGTTTATGTAACAAACTAATGCATAAGAGAGATGAAGACAAAGTGTGTGCTTGTGTGTGTATATGTATATGTTGGGAAGGAGCCCTTTTAGTTTGCTGTGTTGTAATTCTTTTTTAAGGGCCTTAAACATATTGGTAGGTTATGTTTCTGTTTACTTAGAAGATATGTATTTTATTTCTCTGATGCATATAAAGGCATGCGCTTCATGTTAACAACTCCATCAAACCAATATGTCCATATGGTGGGCACAGGGATCTGATATGCAATTTAATTAGCAGTTCTCTGGATGTTGTAGTTTTCATTGGTTCATTAGATTAATATTGTTTCCACTAACTATATTTTATGCTTCCTATTTTAGATTAATGAATAAGATTTAAAAGGATAGGGTACTCACATATACCAATGAGCTAACACAGCTTTCCTGTTAGCTTCTTAATGTGGCTTGAGGGGGAGAGAAAGGAAGGAAGGAAGGAAGGAAGGAAGGGAGGGAGGGAGGGAGGGAGGGAGGGAGGGAGGAAGGAAGGAAGGAAGGAAGGAAGGAGAAGAGGAAGAAAAAGGGAGGGAGGGAGGGAAGGAGGGAGGGGGAGGGAGGGGGAAGGAAGGAAGGAAGGAAGGAAGGAAGGAAGGAAGGAAGGAAGGAAGGAAGGAAGGAAGGAGAGGAAGAAAAAAAGGAGGGAGGGAGGATCTAAGAATTCTTAGGAATAATCAGGTCTTTTTTGTTTGAGAAATGGAAAGAGGAAAGAAAGCATGAATTCCTCTTCACACCAAAACCTTTCATCTCTGTTTCCCTTGCCTTATTGGCACCAACTTCAGGCACATTGAGAAAGGCTGCATTTGTGCCTTTCAACTGTATAAAACAGAGATAAACCAAACTCAGCAGAATGAAACTAAAAAGCATCCATTGTACATATTTAATGGAACTCCAAGGAAAACATTCAAGGACAAAGACTCCATTCCTACCAGCCCTCTTTAATGAGCCTCCCAGTCTGGCATCGTTCTCCTGCCTCGAAGATTGCATGTATCATTTTATGTAAATTAGTTGCATCTCTCACTTTTTCAAGGTTCCGGGTAATCTGTGCATATCTTTATATTACTTTTCAGAGCCATTAGCCAGGATGAGTTCATCTTTTTATTCCCTTTGCATGCTGAATGTGTTTTATTTTGGGGGGAGGGGAGGGCAGCTTCTAGGATGAAAGTCAGCAAAGCCAGACACATCCCGTTATCTACATTTCTTCTTCCTTTCCCTTCCCTCCCATTCACAGTCATTTATTAACAAAATCAAAATTTGGATTTTTAAGAGACCGTTTTTCATTTATTCAGGCTTCCCGCTGTCTTCCCTCCACCCCATCCCTTATCTCCTCCTTCCCTTGCAATGGATAGTTTGCTGATCTGATCTAAGTAGCTTTGAGTAGAAATATCAAAGAACGATAACTTGATTTTCATGGGGGCCAAGTCAATTTATGTTGCAAGTAATTTTTAAATTACAACAACAACAATAATAATAATAGTAATAAAGTTGGAAGGGACCTTGGAAGTCATCTAGTCCAACCCCCTGCTCAGGCAGGAAACCCTATACCATTTCAGACAAATGGCTGTCCAGTCTCTTCTTAAAAACTTCCAGTGTTGGAGCATTCACTGCTTCTGGAGGCAGGTTGTTCCACTGGTTAATTGTTCTAACTGTCGGGAAGTTTCTCCTTAGTTCTAGGTTGCTTCTCTCCCTGATTAGTTTCCATCTGTTGCTTCCCGTCCTGCCTTCAGGCACTTTGGAGAAGAGCTTGACTCCCTCTTCTTTGGGGCAGCCCCTGAGATATTGGAAGACCGCTATCATGTCCCCCCTTGTCCTTCTCTTCGTTAAACTAGACATATCCAATTCCAGCAACCATTCCTTATATGTTTTAGCCTCCAGTCCCCTAAAACAGTTTTTAAAAAAAGTTAATAAAAATGATTTGCTGGTGGTTTGGAAGTAGGGAAACTATATCTGATGTCACTAATTCCCACGTTCCATTTTAAAAAAACAAACAACTGACTATGAGTCTGCTTATATTCAAAAATTTCTGTCCATAGCAAACCATAATAAGGTTAAAAGAGCAAACACATATGGCCATATCACCACACATGCCACAATTATATTCTTTACCAGGACATCTCATGTTGGGATCATCACCATATAAAAGATGAGATGTGTTGAGATATACTAGAAAAATTACCTTTGATTCAATTTGGGAAAGAATTGTTCTTTTTTGCAAAACATAACAGGCAAATTTTTCATTTTGTTTAGCCCACTAGATACAAAAGTTGTTGGATTCTTGATTTTTTTTTTCTTGGGTTTTTTAAAAATACGTTTATTAATTCCAAAGGCAGCTCAGCCCAGATATTAGTATGAAAGAAAGAGGGTAAAAACAGACTCTCCCTAATAGTTTCCAGAATATATGTTAGATGCAGGTAGTACAGTCCTCAGTCTGACAAGATTCTGTTTATAGGAATGAAACAATAAAGAACTCAATTTGGAAGATTCACTACGGTCATTCTTGGTTTGGGGCCTGACATCATCTGAATTGTTTCAACTTCTGTTTGCCAGTATTATTTGGTCTGCTGTTTCCTTATTTACCATGAAATTTGCTTCCCCCCTCCAACTTATTCTTTTACTTTTGTATCACTCCTTATAACTTACAGTATATGAGCAAGAGATGGCTTTAGGGTGTTTAGCCATTGATCTTATAAAAGGTGGCTTGACTGGAAAGGATGATAAAAGTGCTATTAAATTAACATTTAAAAAAAAAACAAGAACAACTAAATTGAGCTTGAGACTTCTGTTTAAATTTTAGATGTTTGCAATCAAGGCTTTGCAAAAGGAAATCCATTTTAGCACTCAGTGGATTTGTAATTCACAATTTATCTCCCCCCCAATATTTAAATAACTGATTATCCCAGGCATGCTGAACATGTTATTAAAGAAACAGCCATTGAAATGTTGAATTGCAAAGGGTCAAGTCAGGTGTCCTAAATGATAAGTCACAAGTAAAAAAAGTCTGCTGGCCATTAAATCATTGCTCGCCATACTTATCAAGTCATTGATTCACAGTCAAAATCTAGGCCTTCCATAGTTGGGGGAAAAACTACTTTTAGAGAATGTCTCAGCAGTAAGAAATATTCAAATTGGGATGCAAATTGAAAATACTTTCTTCATCCTGGAATGCTTTTTCTCCGTTTATGAATGGGAGCTGATTTTTTTTTATTGGAAAAAGCAGTCCCCCTGCATTTTTATAGAAAAGTTAAAAAGTGCCCCTGTGATGCATAATAACAGTCATATAGATTTAGTCTACTCTTCCTGCAAGCTTTTCATGTTTGTCTGTAAATATTTAAAACATCTGACACAGCCAAGCCTGGAGGCAGTTTTAACTTAATTTTTTAAGAGTGAAGGGAGTCTTACTATTTCAAATAGCATTACCAAGCAGAATTCTATTCCATACCTGGGCTTTGAAAGTGAGTTTTGAATGGAAACTTAAGACCAAATACTAATGATGTCAATGGGGCTTTACCTACATTTTATATGCCTACCAGACCATGTTGGCACTGCAGCATTGATAGAAATAATGAATAATCCAAATATGCCCACTGCAGTTATTCATCTTTGCACAGCTTTTTCTTATAGAGCTATGCATGAGAAAGATGTACAAAATATCACAAAGTATAAGCAAAGTTAAATGTCAATAAAATGCTTGCTTTCTTTTCTTCTTTCTTTTTCTTTCTTTCTTTCTTTCTTTCTTTCTTTCTTTCTTTCTTTCTTTCTTTCTTTCTTTCTTTCTTTCTTTCTTTCTTTCTTTCTTTCTTTCTTTCTTTCTTTCTGAAACACACAGATTTGCTGCTGCTGGGCTGAGAAGCAAGCCTATCCAAAAAGTGGAGGTGAGCCCATCTTGGGCCTGCCTTCCTTCCTTCCTTCCTTCCTTCCTTCCTTCCTTCCTTCCTTCCTTCCTTCCTTCCTTCCTTCCTCCCTCCCTCCCTCCCTTCCTCCCTTCATCCTTCCTTCACCTCCCTCCCTCACTTTCTTCCTTCATCCTTCCTTTTCACCTCCCTCCCTCCTTCCCTTCCTCCCTCCCTCCCCTTCTCCTATTTATTTATTTATTTGTTTCTTTGTTTATTCAATATTTACATCAGTTACATCATTGTGGGCTAAACCAAACACAATGGACATTGGGATAGAGAAGGTGGATATGTACACAAGGCGTCATGTGTGGAAGCCATGGGAGTTTTTCCACTTTTCCGTATGAGCCAGAGTTTTTCTAAACTTATTTTACAGGTGGTCCTCGACTTACAACCATTGGCTTAGCAACTGTTTGAAATTGCGGTGGCACTGGAAAATGTGAATCTCCATAGTCACGTAATCAAAATTCAGCTGCTTGGCCAGCCAGAATTCGGGGTTTGAAGTTTGAAGAGAGATAGGCAGAAAAACAAGGAGCTCATCGCCAGATATATTCTTTTTTAAACAATGACCAGTTGCACCTAAAAACACAAGTTGGCAAGTAATCCATTGTGACAGGGCAAAAGAAAGCATAACAGAGTTTAAAGCTGGGATGATTCAAATATATATAAATAACTAGATGTGCAAAATCTTTCTAGAAAACTTACTTTGTCACATCTACGGTTACTGTAGTAAACCTGGAATAAAATATCTATTATCAGCAAAAGCAGAATTCTTGTCTTCTAGAGAAATAATTCAATTCCAGAGGGGGTGGGATGGGGAAGAGTATTGCAGAGGTCTTAAAGGCAACTTCTGATACTAAGGTCTTCCTGGAGGAAGAATGTTAACCAAAAATTAAAAAAATCCAAATACCAAGTCAGCCAAATAAATAATAAGATCACATTTTCTAAAAAAAAAAATGTTATCCTGAATAAAGTCAGGTCCTGCTTCCCATCATTCCAGAATGCAAGACATTAAGTTACATGAAGCCAGCTTCAGCCAAATGGTAGAAAAATAACCTTAATAGCAGAGCACTTTGGTAGTACAGTCCATTATCTAGAGAAGAGAGGTTTTTTCTTCACTGGATGTCTTCGACCAGTGATCTGAAGAATTATTAGTTGCAGATGCTTTAATTGGTATTCCTGCCCTGAGCAGTGAGTTTGACTCAGTTGCTAACTGATTCTTTCCTATGCTATCATTTATTTGGGAATTCTGCAGGAGAAGAGGTCTCCAAAGATATTCTGAAATATAAAAAGACATGTATTCCTATTTATCATGAACTATAAAAGTGATCAATACAAAAGAAAAGCATTCTGTATGTGTTTATCATTTATCGTTTCTCTTCCCAGTTCTTTCCACTTCAAAGTCCACAAACAAAAAATCCAATCAAATAAAATCTCATGGATGAGGATGACTTCTCCCACCAGAAAGGCTGACATCTAACTTAAAGGTCTGTATTATTTTATCTCTAATTTTTTTTATTTTCTTTGTGAAAGCAAGACTACAAAAGGTCCGATTTGGCTTGCTTCTTCTTTTTTTTTAAAAAAGAATTATCCAGTTGCAACATCTGGCATATTTTGGTTTGTTCAAAACCAAACAAGATAGAATTTATTGTTGCCAATAAATATTATACAAGAAAATGATGTTTAATGATGTTGTCTAGTTTAACGAAGAGAAGGACGAGGGGGGAACATGAAAACAGTGTTCCAATATCTCAGGGGCTGCCACAAAGAGGAAGTCAAGCTATTCTCCAAAGCACCTGAAGGCAGGACAAGAAGCAACGGATGGAAACTAATCAAGGAGAGAAGCAACCTAGAACTTCCTGACAGTTAGAACAATTAACCAGTGGAACAACCTGCCTCCAGAAGCGGTGAATGCTCTAACACTGGAAGTTTTTAAGAAGAGACTGGACAGCCATTTGTATGAAATGGTATAGGGTTTCCTGCCTGAGCAGGGGGTTGGACTAGATGACCTCCAAGGTCCCTTCCAACATCATCATCATCATCATCATTATTATTATTATTATTATTATTATTATTATTATTGTTGTTGTTGTTGTTGTTATTTTCCCCCAAACAAATATTCCTGGGTGTGAATTAAAAATAAATATTAAGTACACTTAAGCAAAAGAAAGATACCTAAGTTCATGATCCAAAAGCAAAAATTTAAGCCTCTAAAAGTGTTGAAGCAAGGGATCTGAATTATCATAAGCTATAATTCTTGTATTTAATTAGTTTAATTGCACAAGGATTTAACTTATGACATTGGTGACTTTATCATGAAGTAGCTTTGTGTTCTGTTGGCCTTTTGTTTAGCAGAGATGACAATTGTGAGAATGCAAAGATCATTTTTCTTTCCACTGAGCAGAAGTCTTGGGTCCTAAACAATGGTGGTAATAAATAATCATGAAGTTTTTAAAAATGTGGGGTTTTTTTTTACCTTAGACAAGCAACTTGTATAATTAATACAAACAAAAAACTTTCCAAATGAATTATATTAAATCTATTCTTAATCAGAACATCAGCTCCACTGCAGGCATCTTTGGTGAGGCAGGGCAAGTAGGAGAGAATGAAATACATTACTAAATAGGTATATCTGTGTATGAAATTTTAAAAGATTGTGTAATTCATTTACCATCAGACCAATCCTCATTTATTATGGTGGTCACTAATTTTTATTCTATGCTTCTCTCTATGTGATCTAATGTAGTTTTGGCATTATAAGCATGATTCCTTGCTATGGATGTTTTAAGTTGTCTAGCGCTGAACTATGATTTTATGTATGATAGTTTATGATCTTGAATAAATAATATAATCATATAAAATGTTATTATCAGCAGTACCAGCAGCGGCACAATGAAACTGTCTTAAGACAATTTCAGTGGACTTAAAACATGATAGTAAATTTGTTCATCCTTAGTTTGAAAAAAAAAAATAAAGAGTCTGCAATAAAAGGTTTGATTGACTGATTGAGCATTTCAGTTTTAACTCTTGGTACAATCATCAAAGGGATGTTCCAAAACAACAGTTGCTACTTCCATCCAAAGAATTTGTCATATCTTTTATTAAAAATCATCACTTTGTGTTAAAAGAAGCAACAATTCTAATTCCAACAATTCTAATCGTACCTCCATTACAAAACTAGGTGAACATTACATCAACAAAAATCATATTTCAGTGCCAGTGCATATTTACAAAACCATGCATTTAGAAAAAAAAAGAGAGAGTTCTATCTGAGTCTGCATTGATAGGCTATTTTCAGAAACCAAGATAATGGCAGATATTATCTATATTGTATGTACCCTTTTGTATACTTTCATTTACCATATAAAATTAATCTTTTGAACGTGATAGTGAGCAATATTTTTTGGGTAAAGGCTATATAGGGTGGGTGGGTGGTGTGATTCAATTTGGGAAAGAAAAATATTGGGGAATGGGCTTAGAATAGAGGGGTCAGCAACATTGCAAACCACTGCCATTCCCATTGGAAGAAAGATGTTTTCTGCATTCCTGGACTGATCCATTCAATTGACTCATTGACTGATTGATTGATTAATTGTTTTCCAGCATCTTTTTTTGGATCTTGGTCTTATTCCAGACACACAGAATCCTGAATCTCTTTCTAGAATATATTTCCAACATTCTTTTGGGCTAGAATGTATTTTTTAAAAAGTCTAAACGCTATACAGTATGTCCATGGAGATTCTCAATCATCCAGATCATGGTTGTCCCAAAGGTGCTTTCTTTCAAAGGCAACTGTGGTTTTTTTTTTTGAAGACTACAAGGAATATAAATCCTTCCATTCTCCACCATTCAATCAGAACTGAAGAAGCTTCCTGGATGAGAAGCAAAATGTCTTCAAGAAAAACAGGAAAGTCCAATTGTCCTTTGAAAGAAAGCACCTTTGCGTCTAAAGGCTATAATATTTCATCCATCTCCGAGCAGAATATCCAGCACCTGCCAGCATATTAAAAACATTTTAAACTGACCATCCATGTAGGAACATAACTAAAGCCTTTTTAGTTGTTATGAGTTCTGTGAGCATATTCTTAGTTTTTCTTCCAGTCTTCCAATACTAAATTTTGCAGGAAACAGTTTAATAAATCTTTACAAATCTGTGCTTGGTCAGCCTTTATATTAAGTGTATTTGTTTTTATATTGATTAAACTAGAAAAACACGGATTTTCTGAAGCTCAGTCTCTTAGTCATGCTTTCCTACAGTGGAACCACCCAGGGGGCTGTCAAAGTAAGTTGGAGGGTGGTAAAAACGCTGTGTTGCATGGGAGGGAATCCAACTATTCAATCTGAACACCCTTTTTTCTTTGTTCTTTTTCTCATTTTCCTAAAACAAAAATGCTTGTTTATTATCCAGCAGTTCAAGCTAGAAAAAAAGAAGAAGGAGAAGAAGAAGAAATGCATCTTAATGATTTTCTCAGTATTGATATGTAGACAGTTTACTTTTGGAGATTAAAAATGCATGTTACACTTGAGGTGTTCAAGCTGTGGAAGCTATTGCAAAGGCAGGTTGCAAATTGCTGTGACTGATTCACTATTTGTATGAAAAGAATATTGAGGCATATGTAAATTTAGCATTTGACCACTCAGAAGGGGAACTGAAAGAAGGCTGAAGCAAAGCAAAGAGAAAGGGTTTCCAACTGATTATTTTTCTTCAAAAACAGATCAGGACAAATGCTGTTTGGATTGCATCAGCACCAGGATTGTGGGTGAAAGGAACACAAGAAACACTCTTCCAGGGTCCTAGTTGGAAAGTAATTGTCGACTTTCTCCTTTCTTCTCCCTGGAGTTATCACTCCCTCCAAGAGCAAAGCTGGGTCAATGGCATTGAAACCAGAAGAAGACTTTAAGAAATTAGATTTGCAGAAACTAAAAAAAAAAAAAAGAATTTCTGCCAAGTGCCTAATGAGATACACAGTGGAAAAGAAAAATGGAAAACCAGTTATCGTAGAATAGGAACTCTGTTTTGGAGCTACGTTGAGTAGTTGATCCTCTAGAACAGAATTTCCCAAATTGACCTCCTTGGAGAGGTGGAGGCAGAGTCCAGGGCAAGTGTGAAAAAACTTTTAGTTGTACACTCTTGCAATAAATTCACCTTTCCCAACTTTTCATTGTATTGTCCTCATTGCTCATTTGTGTTCATTTTGATGTTTGGATTTTTACAGGATGTGTAAATTAAGCTTACACTCATGTAAGGTGTGATGACAAAGGGTTTAGATCTCACCCAACTCCAGGATAATTGTACGTTTTTTGTGGGGTTCTTCTTGCTCTGATTGTCCAACTGAGGTTCTGCTTATATTGATATGAACCACCACAAGAAGCCCTCAACATCTGAGGTTTTTCAAGCAGAAAGATGGTATTTTCTTGGCTGCTTTCCTTGCTTCTGAGCTATAGGATACAGTCCGCTTCCATACTTTCTCGTTTCTGAAGGGAGTCAGGTTCTTTCTCTTCAACCTGATGATCTAAGCCTGATGATCTAAGATATCTGTCAAAACCTGTCATTTGGGAAGGAACCAAAATGTTGCAGATCTAGTTCCTTTCTCTCTTTAAAAAGAAGGATCTATAAAGTCACTGGCTCTTTGGGAAACTCATTTTTATTCTCCCCTTCCTCCCCATTGCAAAAAAGAGCCTACACTCAATGCAATGGAAGAGTTTAGGCCCATGGAGGTAAAAAGCAGAGGAAGGAAGTCAATTATTCAGTGTTCCTTGGTCATCAATACAGATATTGGTTTCAACTTCTGAGCTATTGCTATTGTCACGTGAAAATGCATTCTATTTTATAAATACACCTAGTCTATATAATTACAGGTTATTTTTTTTCACAGAAGCTATAACATGGGCAGTAAACATTTCCATAGAAGTTGGGTTCCTGGGCATTTGAATTAGCTTTTAAAGAGCAGTGATTTCTACAAAAATGCATGCGATAATAAACCTGCAAGTATTCAAAATTCCGTAAGGTGTTTTGTTTTTTATTGGTGGCAAAAGATGTCACCACCTCTGCATTAATTAAAATATGCATTAGAATATCTTTTCTTCCCACTCCAATCGTCATACCCTAAATGGTAAATTAATATGTTAACATGCAGTCTCAGCACTGTCTCCTGGGTTTATTCAATTAAAGTCTCTATTCCTGACTTTAATTTCAAACTTCATTTTATGTTGTGATTCCAATCAACATTGTTCATAGTGACCGACATTATGAAAATTGGATTGCTTCTTTGTCCTTATGTTTTTTTTAAAAAAAATGTTTCTACAAGGCACACAAGTATGATGGCTTGGGTTGCTTCCAGCTATCTCAAGTCTCAAGGGTATATCAGGAAATAATATGGTAGCATATAATGGTCTTCCATATTCTAAATAAACTTTTGTTCTGGGTTGCTGTTTGTAGGATTTTTTAAAAAAGGAAACATATTAAACTTCATTGATATTTTTGTTAAAGTTTTCTTTTTTAAAAATGTGAATGAAATAATTATATAAAGAAAAAATGCCTAAGTATATGCATTAGGAAAATAGATGCACAAAAATAATTTATTTATTTATTTTGTGTTGGATACACAAATTCCTTGTGTGTCCAGCCACACTCGGCCAATAAAGAATTCTATTCTATTCTATTCTATTCTATTCTATTCTATTCTATTCTATTCTATTCTATTCTATTCTATTCTATTCTATTCTATTCTATTCTATTCTATTCAAGAATGCTTGCAAAAAACACTGAAGACTATGAAAATACAGATAAAATTCCACTCATTTTATATATATTTGTCTCACTGGGGAATGATCTCAAATAAACTTATAATCAGACAGAAATAACAAACTGAACAAAACAGAAATAAAAAAACAAAGAATCTGAATTAGTAGATGAATTTGACCTGGATATTTGATCTTATGAAAAGCCAATGGTTATCAATGCTCATCTCAACCCTATTTGCATACTGATAGGCTATAAAAGTTGCTTTGATCCCATCATCACAACAGACAACCTCAGAACTTATTTCTGGAGAGGAATATTCCATGAGCATTTATAGTTTTAAAATTCATAAAATCTGGAACATCCTCAGACTCCTCCAGTGAGATTCACTATTTAAGGAGTGAAGAGTGACAGCAGCCACCCAAGGTTTTACTTTAGTTTTTGTTTCTCAGTGCATGAAATAAAAGGAACATGACAAGAAGCGCAAGCAGATGATATGAAAGGAAGGGAAAGCCTAATCAAAAGGCTGGTCCAAGAAGCAGAGAGGAAGCTGAGGAAATGAACACAGTGGTGTTTGCGTGGTCAGCTCTGAAAGAAGCATGGCAGCCAGGGAGAAGAGACAAATTAATCTTCCACTGTGACAAGAGAATCTTCTGTTGTTGTTCTGCACAACTTTGGCCCTCAGGGAGGGAGGGAGGGAGGGAGGAAGGAAGGAAGGAAGGAAGGAAGGAAGGAAGGAAGGAAGGAATTAGTCTTTCAAAAATTCACTTACCATCACTCCAACAATTTTTCTGTTTATGGAGAGCTGTTTAGTAAACCAAATATGATATACTACAAAAGGCAGAAAATGGTGAAATACTACATATATGGAGGAGCATGACTGATTCCTTCCTATTCCTTCCTTCTCTTTCTTTCTTTCTTTCTTTCTTTCTTTCTTTCTTTCTTTCCTTACTTCCTTCCTTCCTTCTTTCTTTCTTTCTTCAGTGTGTAGGCCAACTCCTTCATTTTTCAAGAGAGGATTTCAGAAAGAAACTTCTCCCAGTGAAGATTTTCGGAGTGGCTGTAAAGAGATGGATGATGGATGGATGGATGGATGGATGGATGGATGGATGGATGGATGGATGGAATGTGTAACAGGGAAATGACACCATCAGCACTCTCACCCTCAGCCATCTGCAAAAAAAAAAAAAGTTGCCTGAAAAACAAAATTAGGAAACTTCAAAAGAAATACTCAAGTGTCTTAGAGTAAGATAGAAAAACTGAGCCTCCTTCATAGGAGAAAATATTGTTGAGAAACTGAAAGATACAGCATTAGTTCCACCTGCCAACCTTTCTCCTGGATTTAGTGGATAAAGAAAGCTAAATAAGATGAAGGGCCAAATTCCATAGTTCAATGAAATGCATGAAATATTTTTTACAGCTAAAAATGTGTCGAACGCTTCCATCTATACACAAAGCAAATGTAATTATATTCAAGTATTTCTGAATAAGCATATTTTATATTATTAGCAGAATTCTTCTGAAAGAAAAAGAAATTATCAAACTATATAGGAAAAGCAGGCAGGAAAAAAAATGAAACTTTTGGGAATTAACCCACTCAGTTACCTGTTGATCTCCTTCAGGCCTTGACTGCATCTAGATGACCTTAAAAAAATGGGATTTAAAGTTAAATGGTAAATTTGTAAAAATTCCAAGAATAAAAATATAAATTTGAACAAAAGAAAATTCCAAGATAGAAATTTGTCTATAGCTACTCCTGAAATAATTATAGCTGAGTCTTAGCAATAGGAGTAACTTCTGAAGACATCCTAAAGAATTTAATCCCTATATGTCTTTGTGTGAATGTGCATGGCTGAAATGATTTATGCACCTCCCTCCCTGTACCAATATAGCTGAAAGGAAATTGTACAGCTAGCATGAGGTCCAGTAAATCATGTATGGGAAACCTCCATCTCTGGGGGAAAATTCAGTATGTAAATTCTAGCTATCCAGCTGTTCTGTCTAAGGAATGATTGTCAGCAGGGAGATAGACTCACAGCCGCTTCAGTAAATAGTCCAGGGTCATACACAAATGATCAGACAGAATCTTAAAGCAAAGGTGGTTTTTCAAGAATAAGTCAGCAGGCAGTTGTATATACAGAGTCAGAAGACAAGGAGATCCATAATCAAAGACTGGAGAGCAATAATATCAAAGGAACATGATGGAATTGGCAATCAAGAAGGTCAGCAAGTTAGGAAAATGAGGCAGAAAATGGAGATATTCTGCAAACAGCTGGTTGCAGATGCTGTTTCCAGCCAGAAGTGATTGGAATTGAAGGATTCCAGTCCAGTTTAATCTGTGGAAGTTGAACCCTTTAGGCCAGACATGTCAAACTCGTGATGTCACGTGATGTCGCGCAACGTATCAAAGCTTTTTCGCCATTGTGGACAATGGGGTGGACATGGCTCCGTTATGATGAAACTGGCCCGCGGGCCGGCAGTTTGACACCCCTGCTTTAGGCCAACGTGGTTCTTAGGGAACCCTGTGTTATATTGTACTGTGGAGTTGTTCCTTTAGGTACCTCCCCTGTCTTGGATGTAGGAGAATCTCAGCTTCTTCTTCAGATTGGGAGTACATTAGCGCCTGGTGGTTACCTACACCTAATCTAGATGAAAAAATAGGTATCGTGGTAGATAGAACCAACACTTCCTGCTTTTCAACAAATCCAGTTTAATTCTAAGGACATTTCTAAAAATTAGTAAACCTAAAAGGTTAGCAAATAGTTATTCACCAATTTGCAGAGAAGAGATCCAACAGGACAATAGGGCAATAATGTAATTGGATGATTTTGTGGGGAATGAGGGGAAGAGATGCTGCCTAGGAAACAATCAGACAGGAGTTGCAGGCGCTTAATGGTCCAAAGAAGATACTTAGAAAGGACCTGCCCTAATGGAATAAGCAGATAAAATTTGTACCTTCAGACTTGCAAAATTCTGTTAATATAGCCTTACAATACAGTAGAATTAGTCCATCCATCATGTTTCCTGACTGGTTTACCTAGGAGGGTTGACAAAAGGGGGATTTGGCCCCAATTCTTGTCACTTCTAAAGAGGGAACTTATCCAAGAACCAGGATATCCCGCCCAACATTCAACATAAAAGACAATGGCTTTGTCAGCGAGAAAAGAAAGAGAATGAAATACCTTCCCTAATTCAGCATCTCAAACCAATAAAAAAAACACAGGAATGCAAACCCCTACTTAAAATCTTCTGCCTGGAAGACAAATAGATCGACTTTGCTTGTTTACCAGTGGGGTTAAAAAAATGATAATAATCTCGAGTTTTCTTTGTACTTTTCTCTGAAGAAACCCGCAATCTGAGATGATGTCTGTGCCTGTCTGGGGAAAAATCTGCCCTGCGCACCTTCAACATCCATATCCATTTGGGTGTGTGCATTTTCTTCCATCACTAGGGCTGTGTGGTGAAGTGGGGGGCTAATAAACCCAGTCGGAATATGGCAGAAATTACGATAAACTCTACCACACGGCTGCGAGAAAGGTTTGCCTCCATTTCTTATCCCTGACTTGTTGATTAACTTTGCTATCAGAATGGATTAATGTAGGCTGCCGCTTCCTTTTTTTTTTTTTTCAATCCTTTCCTCCCTTTTCGGAAGGCCTTTGTCATAAGAATGCAATGCTGGATATTTAAGATCCCGCATATTCCATGAGTTATAGAAAAGGGAGATTGGGATGGGTTGACCTTTTCAGTATGCTGGATTGTGACTAGCTGTGCCATTCCATTCATTTTACTGTTTTACTGCCGAGCGGTACTCCGGAGCGCCTGGTGGAATGGCCACCCCTACACACACACACACACACACACACACACACACCATCAAAATACAAAATGATGAAAGGTCAGCAGAGTAAAGCACAAGAGTCTATTTCAGAGAACATAATGCTTTGCAATTCAGAGACCTTGCCCTTGAACCAAAGTTTGTGATGAGAGAGAAAATGGCAGGCAGTCTGTGAAATCCCCCTTGCCACAGATATGGTTGGGCATAGCTTAGTGCTTCGTTGGGTGTTCTTCGCACCACCAGAGCCAGACCCCTGTGTGAAAACACCGAGTTAGAGGCAGCAGCCGCTGGGTGGAGGAGAAGAAGAAGAAGAAGAAGAAGAAGAAGAAGAAGAAGAAGAAGAAGAAGAAGAAGAAGAAGAAGAAGAAGAAGAAGAAGAAGAAGAAGAAGAAGAAGAAGAAGAAGAAGAAGAAGAAGAAGAAGAAGAAGAAGAAGAAGTGAGAGAATGTGAAATGTGAAATGCTAGTTAGAAATGCTACTTTATGAAATGCATTAATGAATATCTTTGCAATCAAATCTCAAAGCCTCAAAACGTCAGGATTCCTGCCTGATTTCTCCTGCTATCCATCAAAAGGCAAAAGCTGCAGTGTGCCTGTAACTACATCGTAAACAACACATCTGTGGTGGGCAGCATTACATTCTGGCTTTTTAAAACCCCTCCTTGGTAGATTGTTTTCTAGATTCTAGCTTAATTATGGGACTTTAATCTCATTTATGACTGGCTAAACATGCCCCTTTTCTCCTTTAGCTTCGGCTGCCCCGTTTGTTCCAGTATTCTTATTCATTGTCATTATTCTTCTTGGCATACTTGCTTCTGGAAAGGCGGAGTAGACATTATATTAAATACGTGAAAATGCTTGCCTCTTCCTACTTCTGTATTCTCCAGTTCAAGGGCAAAAGATTCACTGACAATTTCCTGAATCAATTTCCAAGCTTTTGGCCTCAGATTTAGATCAAGCTAATAATGCTATCTCAGGATCCTAAGATCTGTATCTAATTATTTTCTCATTTATTTTGGGAGATGCATGCTAACTGGTTGATTGGTAATGCAAATAGCCTCCTGCTGCGGAGGCATTAAATGGTAGCAGTTTTTCATTTAATTGAGGAGCTATTCAATTAAAGGCAATAATCATTTGTTACTAATAAGGTCGTCTATGACCCCTCAAGTCTCAACAAACAAGCGGAGCTGTAAAATGAAATCACCAGTATTAGCCTGATGATGCAAAACCCGGAATAATTTATTTAAATAATAATAATAAGGGAGTAAAGGAGGTAGGGAAAAAAAGACCAGAAAGAAAGGTAAAACATACTTGACTGTTTGCATCAAGGCTCTCTTCAGAAAACAGGGGAAAGAAATCAATAGAAGTCTGATCAAAGTTATCTTTTCACTTTTGTATGGTTTCAAGAGAGGCTTTCAGAGCCGAGAAAAATCTTGCCAGCTTGAATAATAATGTGCTTAATCAAAATGATCAAATCTGACATCTAAAACATATAGCCAAGATCAGAGTTGAACACACCATTTGCCAAAAGCATATTCTTCCTAATAAGCTTATTTGCAGTGTTTCTTCAATCCTTTGAATTAATGTCTGTATGATGTTGGTGATAATTCTCAGAAATGTACCTCTTTGAAGGACACCATAGCTTTTCCCACACTATACATAAGCAATCTCCACTGAAGGGTAGGAAAGAAAGGTAAAACAATGTTATCCTGGATCAAGCAGGTTTTCGTTTTAATTTTTGTTTTGTTTTGTTTTGCTTTTTGGCCTACAGAAGATCCATGACAGGAAAACTGGTTGTGGGAACAAAGTCAAGCTAGCTTTCATACTTCTCCAGAACAAAACCCCGCTCAATTTTGAAACAATGAAGTGACTTCAGGCATTTTCTTTCATGTTGTAGCAAAAATATTTTGTGTGCCATGCTCACAACAGAATACCGCTTTCCTGGGATTCTTGCATGCAGCATTTCCTAGAATGACCATAGAACTACAGAGCAATGTGGTGGGAAGCCATGGTTAAATGTTTTAAAAGAAACCACTCAGAACTTCATGAGAAAGGTTGGCTTATTGTATAGGGCCCTAATAATTCATGAAAGACTTGATACGGTTTGGCAATCCCAGAAAGTTTTAGATTCATCTTAAACTTAAAGAACTAGATGAGAGAGAGGCAGTGGTGGGATTCAAATATGTGAACAACCGGTTCTCTGTGTGGATGTTGCTTCCGGAAGTCCATTCTGGGCCTGGGCAACAAAAAATTAGCTACCAGTTCTGCTGAAGTGGTACTGAATCCCACCACTGAAGAGAAGGTTATGTCAGATAAGGAATTTAGTTGAAAGAGCCATTTATGCAATATAGTTTGGCATCTAAAAACAAGAAACTCAGGCAACTCAGATGGGTATGGTGAACTGACCACAGAAGAGGTCAACCAATACTAGTTTTGTCTGTTTGCTTGTTTTTACTGTGTGAAAAGTGAAAACATGTTTTATATATATATCTTCAGATGATTACATTTTAGCCTTGTGTTTCCCAACACACATGCAGAGTTCCACGGGCTCAGAGAATTTGTACCTAAGCTCTGTCACAAGCATCACCATCCTGATTATTTCTTAAAAACTGTTTTTCTGGGTTCCTCAAAAAAGGTCTGAGAGAAAGTTGCAAGACTATTTAAGCAATTACATGATCAAATCTAGTTACAACTGGAAACTTTGCCTTACCAGCTCTCCCCATTACAATCTTATACAAAGGATCCATTTGTATAAAAATGCTGTGGGCACGTGATGATCATACCTACCCAGCCTGACTGATTCCTATTCAGCATATATATAAAAGAAGGCATAAGCTTATGATGAAAATAATTATATCCAAATATGTAAATATAATGCCAACAACTTCATATGTAGGAGTTTTTGGCATTCTATTTACAGGGGATTGTTCTGTATTACTATCAAAACCAAAAGATTTGGGGGAAGGCACAGCACATTCATTTCTGCTGCCAACATTTGTGGTGCTGCTGGTTCTTATAATAAAAAGCCAGTAATTTAGGTTTTGATTGTCTATACTGGGGGGGAGGGGGGGAGCACAATTTCATGTGCTTTATTCATTCAAAACTTAATTTGTATAGCATTTGGGAAAGTGGTAGATAAACTGTCTAATTCTCCTAGCAAATAGCAATCACATGGTTTTTTATTTGAATATGCTAATGAGTTGGGGGTCCTGAAGATCAGTCCTAGAACAAATTGTATTAAGTGAAATCAGGCAGTTAGTTGTCTGTTCCGATTTATCTCATTACATTTGTCTCCTGGTGCTTATGGATTGCTATAATGCTTCCCATTGTATAAAGACACAATAAATAAGTGATTAAAGGGAGGGAGGATTACATGCAGCTTCCATTCATTTACTGCCCGCCCACCCCCAACCATTACTCCTTCATTCCTCCATCAGTTAATTTGCTCTCTGTAGAAATGTGGGAACTGACAGGGAGAAGATGCCGCTCTGTGACTTCCAGTATTGAAAATGTATGAGGCGCAGTGACCTCAGGCTCTGGAGATTATGTGCCAACCATTTATATGCGCAGCTGTGAAAATTGCTAGAGTTTAATGTTAAATTTGATGGAAAATCATCTTTGCTGCTCTGCATTTGAGGAGAGGACAGGGTTTAAATATTTAATGGGGTTCCTTCCTGTTTGAACAGATTTAGTATTGTAGTTAGGCGGCTGAAATGTCTCTGAATCTACTCTCTGGAATTTCCCGTCAGGTTATTGACACTTTAGATTCGGAATGACTTGCATTGATCTCAAAAGAGAGAAGGAGACCAGGTCTCATAAATCCAGTGATAAATATCCTTCCATAGATTGGTTTCTTGGGATGTGTTCTACGAATAGGAATATCAAATGCTGCTTTCTATTCAGTTTGACAATTCCTTGCTGCTTATACTGATAAGGTTTCACATAAGAGATTTTTCCAATCTAGTCCGGAGCAAAACCTTCTCTTCTGTCACTGAGTCACAGACCTCCTAATTCATATTAGCATCCTTAATTCAGATAGAAGCTGCTGCAGTTGAGACCTTTTGGTGGTCATCTGGGGTGGGAAAAAAATGTTGTTTTGGAGAGCCAGTTTGGCATAGTAGTTAAGGTCTAGAAACCAGGAGCTCATAAGACCTGATCCCACCTTAGTCATGAAAGCCAACAGAGTGACTTTCATTCTCTCTCAGTCCAATCCATTCAAAGGGTGGGGAAAATAAGAGGAGGAAAGAGTATTAAGTATGTTTGCTGCCTTGAGTTACTTATAAAGTAATGTAGGTGGAATAAAAATCAAATAAATAAATACCTTAAAGACATGAAGCATAGAATAGTCCAGGTAGTTCACTTACAGTCAGAGTTAGATTTGAGGACAAAGGCCAATTTTCCTATATTTCTACAGGATGTCCAAATCTTGTGAGATTAGGTGGAACATCAGTTGGGACCCATGAAGAAGAGGACAAGGAGTGTTATGTTCAGATTAATATTAACTGATATCTTGCCTTTGTTGCATATCTTCCCTTCCAAAAGTCAGGTGTACTTTGCTTTCCTCTCTTGGAAAAAAGGCTTTGAGGCAATACCTCATAATGATCTCAAAATTCAGTTGAGATTTAAAGCTGGGTATTCCTGAGTCTCTCCCATCACATTACCCTTTACACCCATTAGCTTCAGATTTGAGAGCAGAGAGTATCTTCTCTTGCTCTTCACTCAATAAATATAAGTCCAGGGTTCCTTCATTCTATTGCTAGAATTCCATGTTCACAACCAGCAGCATGTGCCAGCCATAGAGAGGAGAAAAGGGCATATGATGAACACTTCCAAGGTACAATGCAGCAGTCTTCTGCAACCTGGACATGCTTCAGCTGTATGAACTACTACTCCCAGAATTCCCCAGTCAACATAAGCATTTTCAGCATCACTGAAAATTCTGGGAGTTGAAGTCTGCTTAGCTGGCAGAGATCCAAATTGAGGGAACTTACATTAGTATAGTACAGACGCTAAGAATTAAAATCCTATTTTGTCCTGCAAAAGAAACATCCATTGAGGGAAATATCTCATGACATCTTTCCATGAACTCTAACTCTGACAAAACTACATGAATGAAAAATGGGACTGTAGAATAAAACCCATTAACAGCCCAGCTACTTTCTAATTAAACCTAAATCAGGACTGCACCTCTTCCTATACACAGTGCCACTTCTCTGAACTTTTCATTGAAATGTTCTCCTGTGAATTCCTTTTCTAACCAATCTGATTTAATGAGAATGTGCAGCAGCACCACCAACTGATCAGCACTGCACCCTGCTACCATTGTAGGTACTTCTGTTCAGTTCCAGACAAGCAGTTTCAGACATATTTCATTCACCATCTGCACATGATGCGGTCCAAGCCCCAGTAGATTGAGCATTGCCTGTTCATTTCAAGCTGCCAATGCACAATTAATGCCAAGTTTTGGAGCAGAAGCCAGAATCTTCATTCCAGCAAAGTGATTCTGATCTACAAGTCAGAAGGATATTATCTTTCCAACTCATCCTGTCCAAGCCTTTTTGACCTGCATCTCTCCACATCAGGAAGATCCGAAATAAGTTAACTTAGACTCCTTATTGTGGTTCAATAAGAATGAGCTAAATAAGATGAACTGTTGGTGGTTTGGATTGGCTTTGTCAAATGTTGGTCATGCAATGAAGAGTGCTTTAGGAATGTACCTATGAGGCTGAGATCACATGTAGTCCATAAGGTGATTGCTTACTGTACATCAGTTGTACACACTACAATGAAGCTCTTAAATGTGCAAATACAACACAAAGATGGATGCATACAGAAATGTGGTTCCTTTCCACTACCAATCCAAGATATTTTCTTTTCTGAAGCCAAGCCAAGTCAAGTTAATTCATTCATTTCATTTATTTATTTGTATCCCACCTTTATTATTTTTGCAAATAACTCAAGGCACACATCTTCCTACTCCTATTTTCCCCACAACAAGGTGGGCTGGGCTGTGTCCCTGTGAGAGTGTGACTGGCCCACGGTCACCCAGCTGACTTTCATGGCTAAGGCAGGACTAGAAACCACGATCTCCTGGTGATTGGGCCAAAGTCATCTAGCGGGCTTTAATGCTTAAGAGGAGACTGGAACTCACAATCTCCCGCTTTCTAACTTGGTGCCTTAATCACTAGACCAAATTGAAAATTGGCTTGACACAGGTGGTAGGAAAAGCAATCCCAACTCTTACAGTCAGAATCAAACAATAAAGCAATGCTCAAAAATGCCTTCTATTACCTATTTATTTACTTCTTTTCTTATTACACACATTTCTTCCCCACCACAGTCAAAATGGCTCTCGGCATCATATTTAAGCCATGAAAAAGCCCTCCAAAACAATTTTGTTTTCAATGATTTCTGAAAATCAGGATAGCCTGTGATCTTCTCCAGGAGGCTGTTACACCGCATTGGTGTGGCCTAGTAAAGCAACCCTTCTCATTTCAACCCCACGAATCACTCAAAAATGGGGGATTCGCAGCAGTTTCTCCATAGTTGTTTCATTTCTGAAAGATTACCTTCTGTTGGCTCTCATCAAACTTCATATTTGATTTTTTTAAAAAAAATTATTATTATTATTATTATTATTTATTCGATTTCTATGCCGCCCTATTCCGGAGAACTCAGGGCGGCTCACAACACAGTTGGTTTTGTTGGTTTTGTTATAGCATGTCAGATCAAATGTTATTATCGTGATTGAAGAGCAGCATAGGCTATCCCAGGGGTCTTCAAACGTGGCCCTTTTATGACTTGTGGACTTCAACTCCCAGAATTCTTCAGCCAGCATGGCTAGCTGAGGAATTCTGGAAGTTGAAGTCCACAAGTCATAAAAGGGCCAAGTATGAAGACCCCTGTGCTATCCAATTATTTTTCTATTCTTAAAACAATGATACAAACAGACTCTGTATCAGCTTCTTCAGATCCAAGCACGACTATTGCCAGAAAGACCATATAGCAGCTTGGAAACGATCCTCCTTCTCTGAACGCTGCTCCTCATTTTTATTCTTCTTCTATTTTTCCACATTGGTTTCAATTTGCCACGGACTTAAATTTTCCTATCATCGCAACTGCTTTAAGCATATTGATTTAGACTCCTCTCTCATATCTGCCGTGGAGCAGCACTAAACAGATCAAGGAAAACACTAACATGATTCCCCAAAGCCAAATCAACAGAACGTTTCTCAATGGGAGAGTAAAACAACAACAGACTGGAGTGAAGGAAACGAAACCCTTCAAGACAGAATACTATCCACTCTGATGGCAAAGAAGGCTCCTTCTGCAATTACATTTGCAAAAAAAAAAAAAAAAAGGCGCTCCTCTTTAACCAGTATCAAACTTCTAGCTTCTAACTTCTATATGAGGGACGGTTGCTGGAATTGGATATGTGTAGTTTAACGAAGAGAAGGACGAGGGGGGACATGATAGCATCTTCCAATATCTCAGGGGCTGCCCCAAAGAAGAGGGGAATCAAGCTATTCTCCAAAGCCGCTGAAGGCAGGACAAGAAACAACAGGTAGAAACTAACCAAGGAGAGAAGCAACCTAGAACTAAGGAGAAACTTCCTGACAGTTAGAACAATTAACCAGTGGAACAACCTGCCTCCAGAAGCAGTGAATGCTCCAACACTGGAAGTTTTTAAGAAGAGACTGGACAGCCATCTGTCCGAAATGGTGTAGGGTTTTCTGCCTGAGCAGGGGGTTGGACTAGATGACCTCCAAGGTCCCTTCCAACTTTATTATTATTATTATTAATAATAATAATAATCTAGGAATATATATGCAATACAAAAAAAGCATGGGATACGAGTGATAACCTTTTGTAGAAAATCCTTCCCCCCCTTTTTTTTTTCATTCAAACAATAATAAAAAAAACTTTGGGGAAAGTTCAGGGCTTCCTTTTATTTAAGGTGGAAGATGACTGGCATTATTCTGATTACATTTCTCATCTTCAAAGTCTTTCCACTTGGCCCAATGAATCTAAATGTGAAGCTTTAATTGTCATATTAAACTTGGAGAACCTTTAATCAATTGATTGCAAGGCAAGAGAAAGAAAATATATATATAACCCCTGGAAGTCTTTCCAGGCAATTAGATCATCTGGACATTTGTGAACTCATAATTTTCTAAATTGATGCACCGACTAATGGCATCTGTGAAAACAAAAAAGTAGCCCTACATTATCATCATTTTATTGGCTCCAGTGAATCTGCATCAGCTAATGATGTTGTTGATGCACAAGAAAAGGGTCAGCAAGCTCCATTTCCTTCCAATTGTCTTGATTCACCCTGCTACCCTCTTGATATATTGATTCTAGAACCTCCAAAATTCACCACTAATAAGATTTCTGGACATTGTAATTCCAGAACTTTTCATTTCAGGAAAAGCTGTTTCTGATTAACTTTCAGGTCCACACCTAGAAATGAGAGACCTTTGTTGTCATGATTTTAGAGTAACATGTAATCTAATCTTTCCTTTCTTCTTCTCCATTTACAACTGCTTCTACTATTTTGATGCATTCAAGTAAATTGT